>PVIY010019948.1:0-44919 GCA_004026745.1 Myrmecophaga tridactyla
TGATAAGTATGCTACTTCAAGTTATTGTATATCATCTCTCAAAAAATAGTTATGGAGAGCTATAACCAACTGTATTTTAAAATAGTTACATTATATAATAATGCTTTCTCCTTGTAAGTAAAAACTACCAGGACTAAGCATCTCATCCACTGAAGTTGGCACCAAGCAAATATTCAAGTCATAAAAAGCACTGGGAAAGTTTGAACAAACATGTTATATAAGGAAAAAAATTGATATAATATTTGAATTCATTAAATGGAATATTCCATTGACGCTGAATTTAAAAATTTAATGCTTTTTTACATATATCTTGTCCTCCTAACATCAAAAACATGGCATATTTCAAATCAATATAGCAATTAAAGATTCAGATTTTAGTAATTTTCAATCTTTAAGACCAACAACTTTTATCTTTGATTGATTTTCTAAATTCTCCACAATATCTTTCAGATCATCTTCATCTTTTAAAAAATGCACATATAATCTCTTTCCATTTTTTGCCGTTTATTAGTTGCCAAAGTTTTTCTTTTTGACTTCACATCAGCAAGAATATCAGTAAGGAGATGATTTAACTTATTCAATTGAGATTCAGCTTGATGAAACTGCTCCGTACCTCCTGATCACTAAGCAAAAACTGATTTCCTCTTTCATAGAAAGCATCACAAAGTTGGTCCACACCATCATTCAGTTTGGACAGAAACAAAAAATGTTCTTGAGCAGATGCTGCAAGCTGATCTTGTACTAAAGAAACATCCTTCTTCAATTTCTCAGTCACTTCCTCCAAGTTACTCTGCATGCTAAACAATTCTTTTTTCTTATGCTCCCCTTCTAAAAGTTGATAAAGCCTCTGTGTTGAATAATCCTTGGTATCAATAGTATTTCTTGTATTTGTCTGCTGAGTTACTCATGAGTCTGTTAGCATCTCTAATCGCTGGTAGAGCACCTCATTACTTTGACTAAGTTCTTTAACCAAATTTTCGAGTTAATGATATATGTCCCAGTGCTTTCTCAGTTCAAGTTCAAATGATATCTGCAGAAGTTCAAATGATGCCTTTTGCTTTATCAACTGACTGAAAACTAATTCTTGTCTTGCTGTATAATAGTCTTGTTTAGCAATCTGCAGGTCAAAACCTCCCTTTACCACCGGCATGTTCAACAATTGGGCATTCTCTCTTACCATAGTAGGCAGACTTTTCTCTTTTATATGAGTGATTGGTTCTTCAAATTTTAGAATTTCAGTGGTCAAGCTAGAAATTTTAGTGCCCAAGTTTTCTTTGCCAATAGACTTTTTGGTTAGGCTATGAAGAGTCTCCTCTGCCTATTTTATACTTGACTTCATGCTCACATTAGCTGCTTTCAGTTCAACTAACTGATGTTGTGCACAAACGTATGGCTAACTGTAGCCTGGTCATCTCCAGCCATCTCTCCTCAAGGACTTCTTGGTTATCACAAATAGATGGTGTTTGTACATCTAATAGTTGAAAATTTTCTTCATTTGAACTTTCAACTACTTCATGGATACCCTGAAAGAACTGTTTTTTGGATACGAGGTTAAATCTGCTATACTTTGCTCCTCCTGGCTTAGATACTTCCCCAAGTGAAACTGAGATAAAAACACCTGTGGATTCATCCCTTGCCCTAAACTAGAATGTTTGAAGAACATCATCAATTTTGCCACCCCACCAATAAGAGCCTAAGGGTCATTACTAATTTTAGTATTCATAGTATTTAGACATTTTTGAGTCTCCTTCAGCATTTTAGTGGCTGCTTCTTCTCTGGCATTTAACCTCAGAGATTTGTGGCTAGTTATCGGAGCCACCAACCAGCATTTATTACATTGCTGCAGTTTTGGTTCCTTTAATTTTGGCAGAGCTTGAATTTCATCCTCTAATGAGATTCTAGCTCTTTGCCGTCCAGACTAGGTATCTTCTAATCAGAAGCTTTACAGGTTTTAAGAACCTCATCCAATGCTGCTTCTTCTAGGATGGGCTTGCCTGATTTTTGAAGAGTGCTAAAAGCTTGTAATTCTTTCTCAGACAACATGTACTGTTCATTCACATTCCCACAAAACCACTTCAAAAATGATTCATCTTCAGCAGTCTCAGGCAAAATCTTCTCAGTTAAGCACATCAGCCTTGGGGTAACCAATGTTTTTTAATGTTTCCACAAATTCATTTCCACAACTCATTTTTGGGGCGAACGAATTTTTTGGTAACCTAATATGAATTTATGACACTGACTTTAGAAAATAAATCCAAATACAAACAAAACTAGTTTAACATTAAGTCTATAGAGAAGGGGAAAGATATTTTTAGAATCTATAGTGATTTCTTCTCGCCGAGCTCCTGCCTGCCTCTCGTCAGGAAGCCGCCGCCACCCCATAAATGGAATTTTAAGAAAACTTTTTCTTCAGATTGTTCCTTACTAGTGTACAGAAATGCTGCTAATTCTTGTGTGCTGATCTTTTACCCTGCCAAGAATTCTTTTATTAGTTCTAGCCGCTTTCTTAGGGCCTACTGCTTTCAGTAGCCTTTTTTGTAATTCTGCACTTTCTTTGTTACTTTAGTACTTCAACTGTTTTCTGGAACTTTGAGAGAGATGTTTCTGCTGATTCTTGCTGTTTGTTCAAAGCGTCATTCTCCTTACTATTTTTAATAATAGTTCTATGCAAAGAGCCTATACAATTGTCCCTGCAGGGGGTTAACTTTATATGCATCTTCTCATTTCATCCCTATGATAACTGTTTTCCATAAGCATTCTTATATTATTCCTATTTTAAAGAGAAAAGCCCGGCTTAGAATGGTCAAGGAAGTCCAAGGTCTCACAAGCACACAGTGGTGGACCCAGAATTCGAATGGGGCACACTGGACTCCCATTTTTTGTCACTCTGCAACACTGGCTCCTGTAATGCTATTTTACTGTTGCCTGTGTGTTTGTGGCATTGGTGTGTTCCTGCTCTGAGCTGACCTTAGGACGGAGGTTTCTCTACCTATTTGAATTCCCCCAAAGTAATATGCTCATGACAAAATTACTAGAGCACAATTGTATAAATTACTGAAAATTGTATAGTACAGATAAAGGGGAGGGTTTATATCACACCTGACATCAAACCCTGCTAGACATTCCATTCATTTAATAAACACGTGTGGAGTTCCTCCAATGCATAGCTATTGTTCTTGACTCCAGTGTTAGAAAACTGGTTAAGGCCCCTTAAAACTTGGAGTGTCTGTCTATATCTAAGTGGGGTATGACAACTACCCAGATAGTATTAGAAAATAAAATTGCCATGGAAAAAATTAAATGGTAATGTGGCAGGGGAGAACTGGAAGGGACCGAGCTTTCAAGAAGGTGGTGAGGGAGGCCCTGTGTCAGGGGGTGACATTGGAGCTGGGCTCTCACTGTGACAATGAGCAGCCCTGGGACCATCAAGGGAGGGAGGGTCTAGTCAGAGGGCATGGAAAGTGCAAGGCTGTGAGGTGGGAGCACCTGTGGTGTGTTGGAGAAAGACAGAGTAGACCCGAGTGAGGAGGGGGGAGAATAAGAGATGAGGTCAGAGAGGGAAGCAGTGTCCAGACCCTAAGGGCCATGTAGCATGTGCTAAATTTAGACCATATTAGAGCAATGGGAAGCCATTGGAAAGTTGTAGATTAGAGTGGACTTTATCTCACTTATGTTTTGTTTTAATCACCTTGGGGGACAAGAGAGATAGCAGAGAAATCAGATAGGAGGCAATTTCAGTAATCATTGTGAAAAATATTGGTGGCCTGGACTCCGGTGATGGCCCTGGAAAAGGGCCTGATCTGTTCTTGGAAGTTTCTTGTTCTCCTCACTGTAGAGAGAGCTCAGATCCTCATATATAGCTTTCATCCCCATTGTGTCACTTCTTGACCTCAGAGAAGGAATGCTAAAGTGGAATTAGACACTCAAGGATTTATCCAGGTGATGTCTGTGAAGAATAAAGAGGAAGGGGCAGGAGGAGGCAGGGAGTACAGGTCTGATCTCTGAGGGAGACAGAGGAGCCCTGGGCAGGAGTCCTGGATGCTGGTGCAGTTATGGAAGTCGCGGCCAGGCTGATGGGATGAAGGTTGCCCATTGTACGGCTCCTGCGTGGGGTAGGAGCCGGCCTGCCCTAGTACCCCACTCCCTCCGCCCACCAATTCCTCTTCCCTCACCACTTCCACCCCCGCCCCTTCAGCCCGTGGGCTGGAAGCAGAGGAGGGAACCATGGCCTCAGCGCAAACACTGCTGATCCGAAGGAGCAGCTGCTGAGTCTGCCAATTACTCTGCCCCAGAGGCAGGTTCTTCCTGGTGGCCACACCCATTTCTTTTTGGAGTCAAACCTGTTTCTCCTAGTCCTAGGTCTGTACCGTACAGGGCTGAGATGCCCAACCTCCAGCAGGCTTAGCAGATCATTCAGTCTAGGGGAATTGTTAAGAAGACAAATCCCCTCCTTTACCCCCTTTAAGGCCCATATAGTTGTGTGGGTAGGAAAGGGGGGTGGGGGTGGGGATGGGGGTGGGAGTGCTTCTCTAACTCAGTGTTAATCCTTAAAACATGGAGGAAGAGAATGTTAAGAGAATGGGTTCTGAAGAAGAAACTAAAAGAAAATAAACACAGAAAAACAAAGTAGGAATTTGGGCTATGATATTTTAATTTCTAAAACATTTTGCATACAGTAACAACCTTAGTTTAGAATTGTACAACTTTTGCCTTTTCTTTGACACTGGTTTCCCTTTCTTTCTTTAGCTTAGATGATTTTACTGATGAGAAATTGGAAACACAGAGAGGTTAGAAGAATTGTCCTAGATCATAGAGAATTTGGGACAACTGGGGTTAGAATCCTGTCTCCTAGGTTTCTCTACAATTTTGTTGCTAGTGTCACGTGTTTATTAGGAAAACATTACAGGGAGACAATCTTGAACAAAATTTTGGTCTATTCCATTTGAGTAAAGATTAAGGGGAAATTCATATTCCACTTTCTAAGTGTTTGTGTGTGTGTGTATGAGAGAGAGAGAAAGAGAGGAGAATCTTAACTAGAAACACCATTGTCATCATACTCTATACTAACTAGTAGTTCTAAAAATATCTTTATTTTGTGACCCTTCTGTGAAGGAATTGTTACTAACAACAGGAGATATTTGGAGTACTGGAACTCTTTAGAGCTGATTTTAGCATTATGGATATTAAGAAAAGTTCCAATATGTATAATTGTACCTCATTTCTAGCTCCAATTATTTAGAACAAAATGAGGCAATCTCACAGGGAATTAACCTTACTAACCTGGAAGGACCATGTGTCTGTATAAATTGCACATAACAAATACCAAAAACACCAAGGTCACTTCCTTGAATCCATGTGTTGCCATGGAAATAGACTGCTGAAATGATGTCATGATTCCTTATCTCTAGAAACAATCATTGCAATAAAACTCAAAAGAGAAAAAGAATATGTGCTTATTAGATAATGCTGGTTGACGGTGATTAACTCCATGGTAAATACTTTGACTTTGCCATATTATTATTTTTTAATATTTAAAAAATATTTTTATTGAGAAATATTCACATGCATACATCCCATATATGATATACAATCAACGGCTCACATTATCATCACTTAATTGTGTATTCATTATCATGATCATTTTTTAGATCTGCATCACTCCAGAAAAAGAAATAAAAAGAGAAAAGAAAAACTCATACATACCATACATATTATCCCTCCCTCTCATTGACCACTAGTATTTCAATTTCAATTTATTTTACCCTTTGTCCCCCCGTTATTTATTTATTTTTTATCCATATTATTTTACTCATCTGTCCACACCCTGGATGAAAGAAGCATCAGACACAGGGTTTCACAATCACACAGTCACAGTGTAAAAGTTATACCTTTATACAGTCATCTTCAAGAATCAAGGCTACTGGAACACAGCTCAACAGTTTCAGGTACTTCCCTGCAGCCACTCCAATACACCATAAATTAAAAAAGAGATATCTCTATAATGCATAAGAATAATCTCCTGGATAATCTCTTGACTCTGAAATCTCTCAGCCACTGAAAGTTTATTTTGTCTCATTTCTCTCTTTCCCATTTTGGTCAAGAAGGCTTTCTTAAGCCCTTGATGCCAGGTTCCAAATCATCCCCGGAGTTCTGTCCTATGTTGCCAGGAAGATTTATACCCCTGGGAGTCATGTCCCATGTAGTGGGGAGGGCAGTGATTTCACCTGCCCAGTTGGCTTAGAGAGAGAGGCCTCATCTGACCAACAAAAGTATTGTCTCCCATTGCATAGACTGCCTTTTTACTTTCCTGACAAAGTTCTTTGATGCACAAAAGTTTTAATTTGAAAAGTTCCCATTTATCTATTTCTTTCTTCAGTGCTCATGCTTTGGGTTTAAGGTCTACGAAACTGCCTCCTATTGCAAGTTTTATAAGATATTTCCCTACGTTTTCTTCTAAAAGTTTTATGGTCTTAGTCCTATTGTTTAGGTCTTTCATCCACTTTGAGTTAATTTTTGTATAGCATGTGAGATATGGATTCTCATTCATTCTTTTGCATATGCACATCCAGTTCTCCAAGCACCATTTACTGAAGAGGCTGCTCTATCCCAGGTAGGTTGGCTTGACTGTCTTACCAAAGATCAATTGTCCACAGATGAAAGGGTCTATTTCTGAACATTCTATTCAATTCATTGATCAGTATATCTATCTTTATGCCAGTGCCATGCTGCTTTGACCATTGTAGCTTTGTAATATGACTTAAAGTCATGTAGTGTGAAAATTTCCTCTTCATTTTTTTTTCTCAAGATACTTTTAGCTATTTGGGGCACACTTCCCTTCTAAATAAATTTGATTATTGGTTTTTCTAGCTCTGCAAAGTAAGTTTTTGGGATTTTACCTGGTATTGATTTGAGTCTATAAATCAATTTGGATAGAATTGATATCTTAGCTATATTAAGTCTTCCAATACATGGGTATCATATGCCCTTCCATTTATTTAGGTCTTCCATGATTTCTTTTAGCAATTTCTTGTAGTTTTCTGTTATAGGTTTTTTGTATCCTTAGTTAAATTTAATCCTAAATATTTCTTTTTTGTTGTTGTTGTTGCTATTGTACATGGATTTTTTTCTTGGTTTCTTAGTCTGTTCATTATTATAGAAACACTACTGATTTGGGGGTGTTGCTCTTGTACCCTGCCACTTTGTTGTACTCATTTATTAGGTCTAGTAGCTTTGCTGTAGATTTTTTTGGATTTTCCACATATAGTATCATATCATCTATAAACAGTGAGAGTTTTATTTCTTCCCTTCCAATTTGGATGTTTTTTATTTATTTATTTTTTTCTTGTCTAATTGTTCTGGCTAGAATTCCAGTACAAAGTTGAATAACAGTGGTAACAGTGGACATCTTGTCTTGTTCCTGATTTTAGAGGGAATGCTTTTGGTCTTTCCCCATTGAGGATGATGTTAGCTATGGGTTTTTCATATATTCCCTTTACCATGTTGAGGAAGTTCCCTTTTATTCCTATCTTTTGAAGTGTTTTCATCAAGAAAGATGTTGAATATTTTCAAATGCCTTCTTGGCCATAATCAAGATGATCATGTGGTTTTTATGCTTTGATTTGTTGATATGGTGTACTACATTAATAGATTTTCTTATGTTGAAATATCCTTGCACACCTGGAATAAATCCCACTTGGTCATGGTGTATATGTCTTTTAAGGTGCTGCTGGATTTGATTTGCAAGTATTTTTTGAAAATTTTTGCATCTATATTCATTAGAGAGGTTGGTCTGTAATTTTCTTTACTTGTAGTATCTTTGTCTGGCTTTGGTATTACAGTGATGGTGGCTTCATAGAATGAGTTCGGTAGCTTTCCCTCCTCTTCAATTTTTTTTGAAGATTTTGAGCAGAATTGGTACTAATCGTTTCTTGAATGCTTGGTAGAATTCACGTGTGAGGCCATCTGGTCCTGGACATTTCTTTTTTTGGAGCTTCTTCATGACTGATTTAATCTCTTTACGTGTGATTGGTTTGTTAAGGTCATCTATTTCTTCTTGAGCCAATGTTGATTGTTCATGACTTTCTAGGAAGTTGTCTATTCCATCTATGTTGTCTATTTTATTAGCATATAGTTGTTTATAGTATCCTCTTATTATCTCCTTTATTTCTGTGGGTTCAGTGCTTATGTCTCCTCTTCCATTTCTGATTTTATTTGCATCCTGTGTCTTTTTCTTTCTGTCAACCTAGCTAAGGGGTCCATTGATTTTATTGATTTTCTTGCAGAACCAACTTCTGGTTTTGTTGATTTTCTCAATTGTTTTCATGTTCTCAATCTCATGTATTTATTCTCTAATGTTCGTTATTTCTTTCCTTTTGTTTGCTTTGGGGTTAGTTTGGAGTTTTTTTCTAGTTCTTCCAACTGAACAGTTAATTCCTTGATTTTTGCTCTTTCTTATTTTTTAATATAGGCATTTAAGGCAATAAACTTCCCTCCTAGCACTGCCTTTGCTGTATCCCATAAAGTTTGATATTTTGTGTTTTCATTTTCATGTGCCTTGAGATATTTACTGAATTCTCTTGTAATTTCTTCCTTGACTCACTGGTTGTTTAAGAGTGTGTTGTTTAGCCTCCATATATTTGTAAAGTTTTTGACCCCCTGCCTGTTGCTAATTTCCAACTTCATTCCATCATGGTCCAAAAAAATGTTTTATATGATTTCAATCTTTTTAAATTTAATGAGATTTGCTTTGTGACCCAGCAAATTGTCTATCCTTGAAAATGATCCATGAACACTTGAGAAAAATGTGCAGCTTGCTATTGTGGGGTGTAATATTCTGTAAATGTTTCTTGAGTCTAATTCATTTATTGCATTATTCAAATTCTCTGTTTTTTTATTGATCCTCTGTCTAGATGTTTTATCCACTGATGACTGCAGGGAACTGAAGTCTCCAACCATTATGATAGAGGTGTCTATTTTTCTCCCTTCAGTGTTGTGTGTGTTTGCCTCATGAATTTTGGAACACTCTGGCTCAGTGCATAAATATTTATGATTGTTATGTGTTCTTGTTGAATTGCTCCTTTTATTTATACATAGCGTCCTTCTTTGTCTCTTTTAATTGTTTTACATCTGAAGTCTAATTTGTTGGGTATTAGTATAGCTCTTCCTGGCCTTTTCTGATTGTAGTTTGCATAAAATATCTTTTCCCAACATTTCACTTTCAACCTGTTTTTGTTCTTGAGTCTAAAATGAGTCTCCTTTGGACAGCATATAGATGAGTTCTATTTTTTAATCCATTCTGTCAGTCTATGTCTTCTGATTTGGGAGTTTAAGCCATTAATATTTATTACTGTAAAGGCAGTAATTTTTTCTATCATTTTGCCTTTTGGATTTTATATGTCATATCTAATTTTTTTTCTCTTTTTACCTTTACTGATAGCTTTCATTTCTACACTCTTCTCCTGACCACTTTCTCTCCTGTCTTTTCCTATCAGCCTGTAGTGCTCCCTTTAGTATTTCTTGCAGAGCCAGTGTCTTTGTCACAAATTCTCTCAGGGATTGTCTGAAAATATTTTAATTTCTTCCTCATTTTTGAAGGACAGTTTTGCTGGATATAGAATTCTTGGTTGGCAGTTTTTCTCTTTTAGAATCCTAAATATATCATACTACTGCCTTCTAAGATACATGGTTTCTGCTGAGAAATCCACATATAATCTTATTGGGCTTCCCTTGTATGTGATAGATTGTTTTTCTTTTGCTGCTTTCAAAATTGTCTCTTTCTCTTTTACATTTGACAATTTGGTTAGTAAGAGTCTTGGAGTATGTCTATTTGGATCTATTCTGTTTGGGGTATGCTGTATTTCTTGGATCTGTAATTTTGTCTTTCATAAGAGTTGGGAAATTTTCAGCGATTATTTCCTCCATTAGTCTTTCTCTTCCTTTTCCCTTCTCTCTTTCTTCTGGGACATGCACAATATGTATATTCATGTACTTCTTGATGTTATTCAATTCCCTGAGATTCTGCTCATAGTTTTCCATTTTTTTCCTTATATTTTCTTTTCTGCATCAGATTGCAGATGTCCAGTCTTCTAGGTCACTAATTCTTTCTTCTTCCTCTTCCAAATCTATTGTTTTAGGTGTCCATTGTTTTCTTCATCTCTTATATTGTGCCTTTCATTCCCATAAGTTCTGTGATTTGTTTTTGCAAACTTTCAGGTTCTCTTTGTTTGCGCAATGTCTTCTTTATATACTCCCTCAACTCATTGATTTTATTTTTGATGAGATTTTCCATGTGTGTTCCAACATCCTGAATTAGTTGTTTCAACTCAAGTACCTCATTTGAATTTTGTTGGTTTATTCCTTTGGGCCATATCTTTGATTATCCTAGTATGACTTATTATTTTTTGCTGGCATCTAGGCATTTGATTTCCTTAATTAGTTTATTCTGGAGGTTCTTTTCACTCTTTTCCCTAGGATTTTCTTGCTCAATGGCTTTGTTCTCTATCTGTACTTTGACATTCAGTCCAACTTATTCTAGACCTCAAGCATAGATTTTGTTTAACTGATCACAATTTTCAGTTCTTGTTTGTCTGTTTCTTGCCCTGCTCTTCTAGTTTGCTGGCTGCTGGAATGCAATATACCAGAAATGGAATGGATTTTAAGAAAGGGGAATTTATTCCCAGTGCCATCCCATGTCAAAAAAAAGGGGGGGGGGTGAAATTTAATAAGTTGCAAATTAACAGTTTTTAGACTGTGGATATGTCCCAATTAAAGCAAGCCTATAGAAATGTCCAATCTAAGACATACAGGAAAAGGTACCTTGGTTCAAGAAGGCCAATGGTATTCAGCATTTCTCTCTCAGCTGGAAGGGCACATGGTGAACATGGTGGCATCTGTTGGCTTTCTCGTGGCTCTAAAAAAGGGACTTTCTCCAAAATGTTTCTTCTTTTAAAGGATTAATGGGTGGAGTCACAACTCCAAGGAAGCTATCTGATCAAAAGTTACCACCCACAATTGAGTGAGTCACATCTCCATGGGAACAGTCAAAATGCTCCCAGCCAGCAATACTGAATGGGGATTACAAGATATGGCTTTTATGGGCTCTACCACAGATTCAAACTGGCACACTTGTCTATATGGAGCCTTTTTTTGTTTTTTTTTTTTTTTTGAGGAGGGTCTCCTCAGATATTATAGAACCCACTCATATTTTCCTGGATCAGACAGACCCATGTCTCAGGAGGAAAGAGTCACCAGCATCAGTTGTCCATAAGTATGAGACCCAGCAGGTTGACAGACTTTCCTATGAAACCTCTAGACTCTGTGCTTTTCCTATCCTGCCCAGAATGTGGTGCTTGTCTTCCTGTGGCTTCCCCCCAGTATAAAGTGATGTGGTGCCTTTAATTTTAGCAGACTCACATGGTTGAAACAGAGGTGAGGTTGTAGGTTGGCATTAATGGCTTCAGTTTTCCAGTTCCTGGTGTCTGAATTCCTTGAAAGAGGGATTCCACTTGAGCTGGGCCCTACCTTTCTCTTGGGGAAGATGCACCCTTCAGGGAATTAACTCCTTTCACCTGACCGGTTACTTTGTCTCTCAGACAAGCTTAATTTGCCCTTGCCTGAGGCAGTCCTGGAGCCTGAGAAGGCTTCCTGTTGTATCTAATGAGCTGTGAAGGGGTAGGAAAAAAGCCTTTTCAGGGTGAGACCACCACTCCTCAAGTTTGTCAATCAAGAGCTTAAGTTAGTTTGTGGCTGCATGTATTTCCAGGCACTATGTGTGCCCTTTTCTTGGAGTTCAGCTCTTTTCCAGCATTTTGGACTGTCTGACTCAAAAAGCCTCTGTTTTTTTTCTTCCATCTGCCCCACCCCTCTCTGCTTGGGTAAAAACTCCTAGTACCTTTAGTGCTTATTCCAGGTTTATTTGTGCTGGGGGCCTATTTTCAGTAGTCAGAATTTGTCAATTGATTCTGCAATTGGAGCTCAGTTGCGTGAAACCCTTGCTGTTAGTAAAGTCTGTTTTCTTCCCCCTTGGGAACCAGCATGCCATGCCCTTGGGGGAAGTGCACCAGTCTCCACAGCTTGGGAGACTTGTAGTTCTGTATGGTTCAGACTGTTGTACACAGTATGTCCAGTCACTGATGTAGCCCCAGCAGTTGTTCTGTACCGTTCCTGGCTATTTACTAGTTGCTCTGGAGAATGAACTAAATTCCACACCTCACTAAGCTGCCATCATGCCCCACCTCCTCTCTTTGCCATTGTATTGAGATTAGCATATCTTCCAGCAAATGAAAAATGGCAGAGATACCAAACAACTTTATTAAGACCAAATTCATAAACAGGATGAATGGAACACTGAGACCCCTGATATAGGGCTGTACCTCCATCCACTCATTCTCTGCTTTGGGAATTCTCATGCCCATTAAAATATTACTTTTGGGGAAACTGAATCAGTGATATCCATTTATTTTAGGAAATTTGGACAGTACCTAAAAGAAGAAAAACCATTTGGAATTCTGCCATTCAGTGGTAACCAGTGCTATTATTTGGGTGTAATTACTTCCAGATTACTACATGCATATAGTATAAAATAAACTAGGCAGGTGTTTAAAAGATTGGAATCATACTTTACTTACTATTTTCCTGGATTCTTCTAAACTTTTTCAATATTGTCAGCTTAGTCAATGGGTTGAAATGTTCCACTGTCTGACTAGGGATAGTTGCCTCTTTGCCAAAGAAAAGTGTGTTTAGAAAAACCAACAGGTAACAGGATATCTTTCTCCTGAATCTTTATTTCCTCAGTATGCCTATAAACATTTGCGGAGAGCCCTGGAATAGCATATGGATAAAATATATGTCCAGTTATAATCTACTAAAATGTATAGAAAACTTTGGTTGCTAACTAGTTAGAGCTGGATAAAATAATATGGCTTGGGTTTCATTGAATAAATTAACAGAACTCTTGTGATGTTAAAAAATAACAACCTAACATTTCTCTCCTCTTCCTCCCTGAAGGTATATTAGGATAATGTCAGAAGAGAAAGAAATTTCAATCTTCACGAGGCAATTAGGTATAGGAGAAAAGAACATGCATTTAGATTCAGACAAACTCAGAACTAAATAATGACTCTGTCACTTAATATCAAGTAAGGCCTTGAGCCTTATTTTCCTCCTCTGAAAGATGGGGATGCACATATTCTCTTTCTGGGTTCTTGGATAATTAAATGTGTGTAAACATATGAAACTATTTGGGAATGTCTGGCTCAAAGTGAGCATTCAACTTGGTGGCTACTGTTGCTACTGCTACTATTATTATTAGTGACTTTTGAAAGAAATTAACCCTAGGACTCCATGCTCAAACCTGTGTTCTATACTATGAATTTAGCAGTGCCAGTTAGCTTTAATGTTCACATAATGGTGGTTTTTGAACTGATGAAGAAAATGCTGTTCTTGTGCATTAGTGTCTGCGACCTGTCACTAAGACACAACCACAGAAGAGAACAGGAAAGAGCTTATAAAACAAGTTTATAAAAATTATTGAGGTACACTGGATATTTTTCAATTTATAACACACCAGAAATAAAATCTATTTATGGAAAAAAAATTATGTTTCTTATGTAACAAGGCATTCCGCTAAGAGACAATGGGACATGACTACTTTGAATTCAGAAACAGCCGGCGCTAAGTGCTGTTTCTCCATCAGGTCTAATGTACTCTAACCACTGCTATTGCTACTGCTTGTGCTTCATCCCCTTCTAGAAGGTTCGACAAAGGATGAGTCAGCAAATGGAAAGCTTAGACATTTCAACTCACTTTTCTCCTTTGAGAAAAAGTTCTGTTTATTCTCGTTTTTCAATTTAAAAGAAATATATTCCCAGCTTTACTTTGTCTTCAAAGATTTCCCTAAATAGGTAGATGCTCTTCAGGGCATTTAAGGTTTCCAACTCTCTTTCTGGTAAATCAGATTTGACCATCTAGTGCTGTTTTAATCATGGATTATAGCTGTCTTATTCATGCAGCCAACCCTGGCACTTAACTATTTTTAGCTGAAAAGATGATTTAGTTTATTGTTTCGAGATTAAACTTGAATGGTAGAGAGAATGATGTGTACACAGAAGAAGAATCAGGAGAATATATTTGGCATTAGGCTCAGTACTATGCATTGTACTCTTCTCCACCTGATGTCTTTTCAGTAATGTTAGCTAAGAAAACCCAGCTCCCATTTGCATGTAGCAACTAAGCTGAAATGATTTACTCCTTTGTTGAACAGGCTAGGAATTATCCTGTAAGGTTTATTTTTCCCTCAACAATCAGTCACCACTGTATTGCCAATTCCAAGTCATGAGCTGTAGGTTCATTGGGCATTATATATTTCCTATGTGAGTCATGATCAATACATGCTGGAAAAAAGCCTCTGTTCTTAAGAGTTTCTGGCTTCTTTCAGAAGTTAAATTCATTAGGCAGTTGGGGAACAGCTAGGAAGCTATAAATAGAGCCTCAAGAGAATATAACAATCCTAAATTTCCAGATATGTGAACAATCCCTCTGTGATACTTCACTGCCATTAAAACTGAGAATCCTTCCCAGTTTTAAAAGATTTCATATTTCCCCTTAGAAATCTGACCTCGTGACTAATAATTGGACCCAAATCCCTCCAACCTTGGCATAATTCCCTTTGTTCTTCCTTTGAGCATCTAAACTGGAGCTGGCCACCAGAATGGGGATAGGGCCAGGTTAGAGACCTGCAGCTACAGTAATCCTGGTCACATTTTATCAATCAGACACCAGGAAGCAATAATGGAAGCTCTCACCAGCGCAGGCTTCCATTTGATACATTTTCTATATGTCTTCTCCCTTTCCTCCTTATCATCTGAGCCCTGATTTTATGCAAGCCTGCAATGTACCAAGAGAAGAGTACATTCTCTAATATCCTTTGCAACTAGGGGTGACCATGAAATTAAGTTCTGCCAAATGAGATGTAAACATAAATGTTGCATAGGATTTTGAGGAGAGCTTATTAAAAGGATCTGGCTCAGCTATCAGGTATCCCCTCTACCCTTTTATCTCACCCTCTTTCTTTTTTTTTTAAATTTATTTATTAATTAAAAAAAATTAAGAACAAACAAAAACATTAACATATCACTCCATTCTACATATATATTCAGTAATTCTCCATATCATCACATAGTTGCATATTCATCATTTCTTCGAACATTTGCATCAATTCAGAAAAAGAAATAAAAAGACAACAGAAAAAGAAATAAAATGATAACAGAAAAAAAAGATTATACATATAATACTGCTTACCCCTCGCTTTCATTTATCACTAGCATTTCAAACTAAATTTATTTTAACATTTGTTCCCCCTATTACTTATTTTTATTCCATCTGTTCTACTTGTCTGTTGACAAGGTAGATAAAAGGAGCATCAGACACAAAGTTTTCACAATCACACAGTCACATTGTGAAAGCTATATCATTATTCAACCATCCTCAAGAAACATGGCTACTGGAACACAGCTCTACATTTTCAGGCAGTTCCCTCCAGCCTCTCCACTACATCTTGAATAAGAAGGTGATATCTACTTAATGCGTAAGGTAACCTTCAGGATAACCTCTTGACTCTGCTTGGAATCTCTCAGCCATTGACACTTTGTCTCATTTCTCTCTTCCCCCTTTTGGTCAAGAAGGTTTTCTCTATCCTTTGATGCAGAGACAGCTCATTCTAGGGTTTTTCTCAATCCCTTGATGCTGCGTCTCAGCTCATTCTGGAATTTCTGTCCCAAGTTGCCAGGAAGGTCCACACCCCTGGGAGTCATGTCTCACGTAGACAGGGGGAGGGTGGTGAGTTTGCTTGTTGTGTTGGCTGGAGAGAGAGGCCACATCTGAGCAACAAAAGAGGTTCTCCTGGGGGTGACTCTTAGGCCTAAATTTTAAGTAGACTTGATCTATCCTTTGTGGGGTTAAGTTTCATATGAACAAACCCCAAGACTGGGGACTCAGCCTATAGCTTTGGTTGTCCACACTGCTTGTGAGAATATCAAGAATTCAACTTGGGGAAGTTGAATTTCTCCCGGTTCTCACCATTCCGCGAAGGGGACTTTGCAAATACTTTTCCACTCACTGATCAAATCGCTCTGTCTCCCTCTTTCTTGAGGCCTTAAATGTTCCTGTGATGACTGGAGCTCCAGCAGCCTTCTGGGACCAGGAGGTGACCTTGAGGATCGAAGCCAGGCACTAGGATGGAGAGAAAGACTGATGATACCTTCTCTGTGATGGCTGTGAGAGAAGACAGACCTCCATCTTGCTTAAACAGATTATATATAATTTTATGTTTTCTCATATAGGTAGCTGAACCTAACATTGATGACATAGCCATCAAAGGGTCAAACAAAGCCTTTTATCCTACAAACCAAGAGATTTTAAATTCAAACACTGTCAGGAGTTTCTTTTAAATCCTTAAAGTGCTAATGACTCTTAGCAACTCCTTCCCGCAGGCAGATTTTGAGGTAGAAGACAGGGAGCTTTAGTGTGCTAGGAGGAGTTTGAAGAGGGAGAAGGGGTGGGAGAAAGAGAAAAGTATTCAGAAAGGGAGCACTGAAGACAGACTTTTGCTTGTATTTTTATCCTGGGTACATCTTCTGATTCCTGATGACTAATTTTCGGTTTTGAACCTCACAATTGTTGTCCTAGAGATTCTAGGAGACATGGAGAGGAGGAAATTGCATGTATTTCAGTAGTCCTGAAGCACCCTCAGAGAGCCAGGCCTTCCAGGCAATAACAACAGCAACAGAACAACAATAAAACAAGACTTTCCTTCTATCTATTGACTGCCTACCAAATACCAGATATTTTACATGCATGGTCTCTAATCAAATCTTCCCTAAACCCCTGAAATGTGGGGTTCTTATCCTAATTTTACAGAAGTGGAAACAGGCTTAAACTCAGTTTAACCCAAGCTGGAGAGATTATGCTTGTAGTGCAAGGTCACACGGGTTTCCAGTAGGGTAACCAACTTTCCGGATTTACCCAGGACTGCAGAGTTTCCTGAGACATGGGAAAACCATGAGAGTACCAGGCAAACCAGGATGGCTGGTTACCCCAGGTTGGAGCCGGTCTGACTGCAAACTCTGTTTCACTAACTTTAAACCCCAAGAAGCACAGAGCTCACACAGTCTTTGCTTTCTAAAATGATTCACAGTATTAACCCATCCCAGTACAGTAATCAGGTTCGGACTAGGACGTTGGCGCATCAGTGGAACAAGGCAGAAAGACGTGAAGGAGGTGTGGTCAAGGCAGTGTCGTCAGGAAAGTGCACTTCAAAGTACCATAAACTGGGGCACCGCGCCCTGCAGTAACAGAAGTGCAATCCTCAAGCCCAGGGAAAGGAGTTATGAGGCCCAGAGGCAATTGCCCAATACTTTCTAATTCTCTTTGCAGGTGCCTGTCTCTAGTTGATTGGTTTCTGGTGTTCTTTTACAAAGCACAATTTCTCTAATAAATAAGTTAATCCAATAAGCGTGTATTGTCTATTAAAGCCCAGTGTCTAGGTGTCCACACTTTGGAGCACATTCTCCGGTTGTGGGTTCATATTCCAGCTCCCCCATTGTGCAGCCATGTGACCGTGGGGAAGTGGCCTGACCTC
Source organism: Myrmecophaga tridactyla (assembly GCA_004026745.1). Classification (NCBI taxonomy): domain Eukaryota; kingdom Metazoa; phylum Chordata; class Mammalia; order Pilosa; family Myrmecophagidae; genus Myrmecophaga; species Myrmecophaga tridactyla. The sequence goes on from PVIY010019948.1 coordinate 17,636, forward strand.
TGTAAGCCTCTGTTTTCTTATCTGTAAAGCAAAGATGTATAAGGGCATGCCAGACAACGTCACAGTGAGGATTAAATGCACCGCTACACGCATGCCGATGGGAGCACGTAGACCATGCTCCATGAATGTACCACGTCCCGAGGAGGATGGTGGTGATGTGAAGACAAAAGAGATCAGAATTCTGGATCTCTGCAAACTTCCCTTCAAGAGGCACCTGCCTGCCTGCTCTCTGACTCTAACTTTGCAGCAGGATTTCACAGGCTGCAGAAGGGTTGGGGCGAGCTCTACCAGCACATGAGTCACTCCCTTGCTACAATGAAAACATTCTGGAGCTGCAATGAAATCTGGAGAAGATTTAACACCTAGAGGCTGAGGCTGACCTTTAACTCTTGCCCTAGTAATAGTCACTGAGTCTCAGAGGCGCAGACCCTGCTCTCTCTCCCTCTCTTTCCCAGCAAACACTTGAAGCAGCAACCCTTAAATCACATGGCCATTGATAATCTCCTGATTCTCTACCCACAACCGCTCTTCCAGTTGGCACCTCGCAAGCTCCCTGGCCTGTGGCCTGGCATGTGGAACAGTGGAGCCAGAGGGAAGGCTTTGGCACCTCTCGGATTAAAGAAACTCCATCAGTGCAAGTGTCAGCCATGGAAGGGGGTCCCTCACTGTCCTTGTCTGTTTTCTTTTTTTTCACTCCCAGTGAAGACTATTTGATCCATTGTTGAAGCAATCTGGAAGACCATTTGGCCGCATTCTTGGGGAGGGACACGTGCAACACAGATAAGTGTTGGCAGCATCAATGGAGAGAGTGGTATGGGAGGATAAAGAGGACTCAGGAGATAAAAAGATAAAGGGGGCTTTCCAGGGATTGTCAGATGTCAGCAAATAACATGTTAGCCTGTTCAAAGCACACAGGGTTATGTCTTAGGGTAATTAAAACGCAACAGCATTCTTTGCCTTAATAAGGCTGGAGTATTGCCAAACTTAGATTGAGAATATTAATGTAACATCAAGAGACAATGGATTCCTTTTCATGATTTAAAAAAAAAAAAGTTGTTTTTTTTTTTCCAGGTTCAAAAAAGAAAGAGAGAACTGAGAAAGAGAGGCAAGCTGCCACCTGTTGGCACAGTCTGGGCCTGCATTCTGGGGTGAAACTAATAGTCCACTGGCATTTTGCCTGAATTTCCCCTGGATCTTTGGACTCTGTTTTAAGTTTATCCGGTTGAACAATTTCCCCTCCCCCATTGAGAATGAATCATTTCCTCTTCTCATCTCTTGCCAAACATTTCAAATCACATCTCCTTTTCTTGGTTAAGTGCCGAACTTGAACTCATTATGCTGAAAAAGCAACCAATAGAAAGAAACACCATTTTTCACTCTCGTTTACAAGCTTCTTGTCATAAGCTTTCTGGGGGAAGCTGGTGGGCGTGATATTCTCGCCAGGATGCTCTTGATGACAATCCATTGTCTCCCAAGCTACCCCACAGGATGTCGGACTGCACAGAGCAGCAGAGGTGAAGGAAACCCTGATTCACTTCCCTGAAACAATAAGTCAGGCATCAATAACAAATACTTCATCCACAGGGAAGTGGAGAGTCATTCCAGATAAAATAACGAATTTGTGCTGCCACCTAGTGGAGTTTTCTCCTTTAATCTTTATTAATGAAAGGATTGCTTGCCGGAGAATAGAGCAGTGGTTCTCAAAGTTGGGTTCCTTGGCTCAGCAGCACTGGTTTCACCTGGCAGCCTATCGGAAAAGCCACATCTCAGACTTCACCCCAGACCTACTGGATCTAAATGTGCATTCCAATAAGATGACCAGATTCTTTGTATGGACGCAAAAGTTTGAGAAGCATTATTCTCGATGTGTTGGCCAGGGAGATAAAGACCTGAAATTATTATTGTTGTTGTCATTTTTACCTTCGAGCAACCTTTAGTTGTTTCATGAACAAATGCTATAGCTTAGCGTACTCTGCAAGACAGGGTATGGCTTAGAGCTTGGATTTGGAGTCAGCTAAAACTTATTTTGTCTCCCAGTCCCGTTCCTTACTAACTATAACCTTCGATGAGTTCTGTAATGTTCCTATTTTAATGCCATTCAAATTACAATCTCAGCTGGGGTTTTGTTGAACTTGACAAGCTGATTCTAAAGTTTACGTAGAAGAAAAAAGACGCGGAGAATATCTCAGACAATTTTGAATGAGAAGAGCAAGAGGGGAGAGTCACCCTATGAGATAAGAAGGCTTCCATGAAACCTCCGTAGTAAAGGACAGTGATGCCAACGCAGGGATGGGCGCATTGACCAGCGGGACAGGTTAGAGCTCAGGAAGAGACCCACACTTACGTGGGAGCTTGAAATGTATATGAATTAAAAAAATAAGGTGGGCATATGAATAATAAACACCAAGCTTAGGGTAGTAGTTAATTCCGGAAAGGGAGATTCAATGGTATTCCAGGAGGGATGCAAAGAGGGCTTCAATAAGATCTGTGCTGTTTAATAATTTAAGCTCAGTGGTGAATGCATTATTAAAATAATGTTCTCTGGAATTTTCATATGCTTGAAATCATTTATAAGGAAAGATAGTGTACATAAAGTAAATGGCTCACATTATGATACAGCTGTTATTACCGAAAGCGCTTGAAATCCTTCCAAATAAATGATTTTGATGTTAAATGATTTTTTCTGGGAGGAAAACTTTTCAATGAATATCTTACCTTAAAATATTTTGTGTACCAATTTAAAGCTATTCTATTTTATCAACTTATATGCAAAGCAAATTAATCAACCGGTAATTTTTTTTTCCGGGTTCTTGTCAGGGGCCTGGAATTAAGATGATTTCTGTGGGGGACATAGAATTCCAGGGTCCTAACATATCTGAAATGAAGGATTAGGAGAAAAAGAAGACTAATTATTCCAGACAGGATGGAGTCCAGCTGCATACTGCAATGATACTGCTATTTTAACAAACACACTATTTCATGCATAAACTGAGGATATCTCTGTCAAAGTAGCTCCTTCATGACTCATAACGCTTATTCTGGAATTGCCACTAGTGTTTAAAATGTTTTTAAATTCCCCTTGGAATTACTGTCAGAGTATGTAGTGTTCTAGTTTGAGCTTCTATAATAGGAATGATATTCCATTATCTGGGTAGTGGATTTGATTTTGGAGAAAGAGCCAAGAATGGCGATCAAGTCAAGTAATCTGCCTTTTGGTCAATCACTAGGTATGAATACATAGCGTTTTCCCTTATTTTTCATATCATGAAATGATATTTGTATGGCACACTGGCACAAGGTGGATGAGGCTGTTTACGACTCGAGGTAGCTGCCTGGGGGCTTGGCTTCCCTAACCCCTGCCCAGCCTCCTGGGGGCTTGGCTTCCCTAACCCCTGCCCAGCCTCCTGGGGGCTGAGTGGAGCAGCGTCTCCGCACACCTATAACCAATCACAAATGGGATTCAGACACTAGTTGGAAAGCTCTTTAAAAGAGTGTGGCTGAGTTTTCTGCAGATCCTGGAACATGACTCTGAATGTGTGGCAGAACATGGCTGGATGCTCGCCAATACTATTCCCTCTATCTAGGGACACAGCATTACGGGATCCTGTTTGCAGATAGCCTGAAGCCACATGGCTGAGTTTTGAATAATGGGTTGCAGGAACCACTTCCAGGCCCATCCATAGACCCCCCTGTGCAATTGTCCATACTCTTTCTCCCCAGCCTATAGCCAAAGAGTCTAAGATGGCAGAATCACAGAGTGGAAGGAACCTTAATCCTTGAATTACTGTTTGGAGCAGAACCTTCCAAGAAAGCTCCCTGATCTGCATTGAACTATAGTGTGAGTGAGAAATAAACTTTAATATCATTAAGTTACTGAGATTTTGGATTTTCCGTCATGTGAATATCCTAGCACATTCTGAGTAACACAAGGGCAACTCTAAAAAACAAATGCCAAAACTGTTAAAAGTAATGGTTTCATAATCATAATAAAGAGATAATCTCCTTCCTAAAATGGTATTGAAGGAAAGCACCCATCATCATCAGGTGTATTGGTGCTGGTCGTTTCACTTAGAAGGTGATAAGATTGCCTTGGGGTCACATGTTGCCATGTGGTAACACAGTCACATGGAGAGAGCTAAGGTTCTCCTGAAAGAGAAGGACCTTGAGGCCTGGTTGGGGTTTGAGTGGTTAAGGAGAAGGGAGGGCATTTAAGGTAGAAGGGGACTGGAAGCACAAAAGCAAAGAACCTCTGACTGGAAAAAACAACAACAAAAAACAGTGATTTAAGAATAACTAGATTTTGTAATTATTTCTTGGTTTTGAAAGATAGAGATTCCACTTAAGGTCTGCATACTTTAAAAGTCTGCAAGTATTTCAAATGGTCACTGAAAGTAGAAGAGACTTCTGGAAGACACAAAACCAATGGCTAATATGTATCGAATATTAACATACTCCTGGCCCTGAGCTAAGTGCTTTAAGCCCAGAGCGAGCAGCATTGGCATCCCCTGGGAGCCTGCTGGAAATGCAGAATGTCAGACCCCACCCCAGATGTGCAGGCTCAGTAGACACATTCTAATAAGATCCTCCGTTGATGTGTGTGCACATTAAGGTTTGAAAAGCATTGCATTAAAAGGTTTATCTGAAATCCCATGAAAATCCTATGATTCTACTTCATGTCTTCTTAAAAAATCTGCAAGTATTTCAAATCATGGTAAAAATAGAGGCTTCTGGAAGTCATGATGCCAATAGGTAATATTTATATCAAGTCTAATCTTGATATAAATAACCCTATAAAAAACCATAGATAATAATATCCAACAATATGGGAACAAGTCTCGGAGATCAAGTAATTTGCTCAAGGGTACAAACCAGTAAATGGCAGGGAAGGATTAAACCGATGCCAGCCTGGCTCTAGAATGCGTGAGCTCACGACTTGCACTGGTGGCCTCTACTTGTGTTGTGAAGAGCAATTTGGCCAAAAAATTAGGCTCAGCAATAACAGGGCAACCCAACGTGATAAACAAACCTAACTGGGGTGAGCAACAGGGTAAACTGAGGCATCCTGAAACGTGATTGTGAAAGGAAATCCTCGCAAAGGAGATGTGAAAAGAAAATCCTCACAGAGGAGAACAAATGAATGAATTCATATTTAGACATATGAAAGAACACATCTATACACAGGTAGATAGATCAGTGTTAATATGTAAAAATGTAAGTTTAAGTATTGTCTGGGAGCTTTAGCAAGTGAAGTCTAAAGGATGGTTTTCTATTTCTTTCTGAGAGAAAATTCAATTACTTGAATATTCTTGCATTTATTTTAATTATTCAGCCAAGAAGATAAGGATTTAGGGGCTTACTTTGGATACGACAATGAATGAAATGAAAAGTGCCACGGCTTTTACTTATTGTTAACAGTTTTTATCCTGAGAACAACTGAAACAATGTTTTATTAAGTGGCTCTCCACTGCCACATGCATCTGAATCATCTGGGCAATCGTTAAAACACGGACTGCTGGACCCGTTCCCCAGAGTCTCTGCTTCAGTAGGTCTGGGGAGGGGCCCTGTGGTTTTGCATTTCTAATAAATTCCCAGGCGATGCTGTTGGTCTGGGGAACCACACCTTGAGAACCCCTGGGAAAGTAGAATGTTCTAGCGATGGCATTCAACCCCCAAGAGCTAGGTTCCATGGTGTGCACAGGTGGCGTTGATATTCCCACAATCAATAAAAGAAAGAAGGGTGTTGGGGAGCATTCAGGTTTTCCACATCACAGGCTTCCTCATTCTTTCTAAGGCAACTCCTTGCTGATAGCAAGAAATCAAGAAAAATATGACAAACAGGAAATGAATCTTTTATGAGGCAGAACTAGGCCTAAGTCAGCTTTGTGGTTCCTTTATCTGCCCCTCCTTTCTGCACTGGCTTCTCTTCCTCTTTCAGCCCCTTCCTTTATCTTGGCCCTTCCCGCTGGCTCTCTGTCATTTCGTCGACATTTATTGCATCAGGCTGAGGGCTTTTTGCATAGTATCCCCTCCAAGGAGGTGCAGATGAAAAACTGAGAACCAGAGAAGTTAAATAACCTACCAAAAATTATAAAATCAGTGGGTAATGAAATAGGATTTAAATTCTGGTTTATCTGCCTTCAACATTGGTGATGATGGTTCTCCACATAGGCTGCCTGTTGGGATCCTACTGGTGCCTGAGCCCCACCCCAAACTCATTAAATAAGAATTTGGGGGGATGGGACACTAGGTAGTGGTAGTTTTTAAAAGGCTAGGCAATTCCTATGTCTGCCTGGGTTGAAAGCCACTGCTTTATGGGTATCTGTGTGACATTAGGATTTTTTTTTTAATGACACAGCCAGCCCCTCAATCCTCTGAGATTGACCCAAAGGAATGGTAGAATGAATTCCACACTTGAGGGAAGTTTCAAACCTGGAAGTAGCTTTGTCTGAAAGTCCCCAATGCTTCTTGAAAACACATATACCACAAGCTGTGTGAATAGGTGGGGACCGTGTTTCTGACAGTATGGCAGAAACTAAAGAATGTAACATTGAAATCACATAAAAATGCCAGGTAAAGTGTAAAAGGACATTTAGAAAAAAGAAGTTCAATGCTTTGTGGAGGAAGTAAGAATTTTTCAGAGGCCAAAAAGTAGTTGAAAGCAGAAGCAAAAACAACCCAGGGGAGATTATGATCTTGAAATACTAAATTTTCACAAGAGAGTAACTGATTTAGCAGCAGAAATAGAACCCAAACTTCCAATACATATTCCACAATTTAACAGACTACTGGTGAGGATGATGATTATACTTTCTGTAAATAGCAGTTTCTTATGACTACAATACTGATTTTACCTTGTGGGATGATACAGATGTTTATAGCTCCCAACTTGCAAACTAGCTACAGTTGTTTGCACTCCCAACTCCCTAGGAGAATTTAGTTATATGCCTCTGAGCATGAGGTATGTCAAGGGTTCCTGAATTTATGCAACAATTAAAACAGTTCATCTGAATTGTCCCCCAAGACATAAGGGGAAAATGCTACAAGAGCAGGAGAGAGCCAGAAGCATCACAACTTTTGGAGGGTTTTAGAATTAGACCAAGTGGGATTCAAACTCTGGCTTTACCCCTTACTCACCATGTGAACCTGGGCAATTTTGATGTCTCTGAGTTCTCCTCTCTCTTACCTGAAGAGTTGTTGACACCTATGTTGATTGGTTTTTAAGAAGCCTAACATCCTGCATACAACTGACAGTCTATCAGTCATGAATTAAAGTGCACTGGAATTTAGATTTTTAATTGAGGATGGAAAGCTCCACCTGAATGTTTCCCTGGTATTTCATATTCAGTGCGTCTGAAACTTCACTTCCTCTTGCCTTCTCTGTGTTGTATCATCATCACTTGATTTCTTAGACATTGAGAGGTCTAGGAATCAACCTAAGTGTCCCCCAACCCTAACTTGTTTTCTTCACTCCCCTCTCTCTGCATCACAGAAAATTTGTCAACTGACCATCTTCTGGGGTCTTCCATCCATCTCTTCTCTTTTCCACAGGCACCAATATAAGTCATCTTCTTTTCCCTGGACAACTGGCAAGAAAGTGTCTAACTGCCTTTTTTTTTTGCTCCAGCTTTCTCTGTCTCTTACCTACTGAGCTCATTCTATGAGCTGCAGGAAAGATATTTTTGTGATTACACATTCTTGATGAATTCCCACTGTTATAAAGTCTAAATCCTATACATGGAAATTAAGTAGTCTCCATTCTTGTGTCTATGATTTTTAGCCTAAATTTGCATTAATCACCATCCCAAGGAACTCTACAAAATTATACCACATTTCTTAAACACACCCTTTGGCATTCTGCTTCAGTACTTTTATGTGTTCCATTTCCTGTACCTAGAATTTATTTTCCTCCTTCTTCACTTATTCACATTCTACAAATGCCAGTTTCATTAACACATAGTTGTTCTCTCTTGCCATGTATTTCCAATCACCATGAATTGCTTTCTCCTTAACATACCTCTGCCACGGGGTTTAAAAGTCGCTATGTAGTGCTGAGCATGGCTGTTAATTTGCACACGTGTTTATCTACCCCAGTCCCAAATTGAAGGCAGGGTCCAAGTCTTATTCTTTGTCTTATTACAGACACGATGACTCCCAGATGGGACTGGGAATCAACTGATTACAGTAGTTTGTGAACACCACGAGCACTGGGATGGGCTGTCCTGTTCACCCTTGCATCCCCGGTGTGTAGCACATGGTAAGTGCTCAATAAATATATGGTGAGTGAGTGAATAAACAAAGAAACAAAAGTTAAAAGAAACCCTACCCAATCTAGAATGCTGTTTAATATGTTGAATTTAATCTTTATTGTCATCCATAATTTTGTCCAACATTGGATCCATTTTCAGGAGGAACTCAAGTTAAATGGTACTTTTTCTATCAGAAGCCTTGGAATATAAGATCATCTCCAAAGAGTAGAATGTGGAATGCAAGGCAGCTCAGAGCCAGGGACACACACACAGACAGAGACAAGCTGCAGTATCATACAAATTGGAAGAGGAAAAGATAAACTATTTCTTCTAGAGTAAGTAACTAGCAGGAGAACATTTGGTAGCACCCTTTAGACAGAAAGAAAGTCTTCTTAGTAATATAATTGAGAAAGGAGCTGACTTTAACTGTGCTAACAACAATAGTAGTTATAGGAACTTAGATTTTCCTATTAATAACATGACAAGAAAGCAAAATCCTAAGTGGCCTGGAGTGATCAAAAACAGTGTGGGACATAGAAATACATCAACAGAACCTGGACACTGGAAGAAGAGAAAACCCAACTGGGAAAAGAACTAAAAACTATCCCTGGCTGTAGACTAAGGGGTTTTGTTTTTATAGAGTTCTTCATTGAGGATATACTTCAAATTAATATAAGAAACTCACTGAGTCATGTAGAATTAGAATGTGATTGTCCACAGCGGGGCCAGCCCAGACTCGTCGGCTGGCTCAGCAATGTAACTGCTTTGTCACAAAGGTGAAATGAGATTCCTCTCTTCCCTAGACGACATTTGGGTAAGAATTACTGAAATACATCTCAATGACTTCCCTACTTCCATATTTTAATAACTGACCAAGTCTCCTTCAGAAGGACACATTCTTTGGTTAGTATTAATGCCATTTGTTTAAAAATTGAAGTTTAATTCAAATAGCATGAACTTAATCCTTTCAAAGTGTACAATTCAGTGTGATTTCGTACATTCACAGTGTTGTGCAAGCATCAGTTCTATCTAGGTCCAAAATATTTTCATCACCCAAAAGGAAACCCCAAACCCATTAAGTTGTCATTCCCCAAATATTTTCATCACCCAAAAGGAAACCCCAAACCCATTAAGCTGTCATTCCCCATTCCACTCTCCCCCAGCTCCTCTCCTTTTCTTTTTAATCTAAAGGAACATCTTACTGGCACACAAGCTTTAATGTGGTTTTGCAATCTTTTTTCCATCCCTAATAGACAAAATTAGGGTGATGCCAATATCCCATTAGTAGTAATGACCTGGTCACAGAGATGGGCACAGGTCAGGCTAAACGAGTCATTGTTTCTCACCTTCCTAGCCACAGTGAGCATGAAGTTATGCACTCACAGACCTTCCAAGGGGTTTTCAGAGCTGGAAGGAAGATACTTATTTTCCCCTCAAATGTGATGATGCTCATAAGCCCAGATCTGCCAGCAGCTCTGGTTCTAGCCTAGTGGCAGGAGAGCGCAGGTCCAATATCCAAAGAGGAGCTGGTGATGTAGAATCCCTGATTCCAGCATCCCCAGATACACCTGTGCCTTTCCTGGTTACAACCCCCAAAATACCAGCTTTTATCCTCTCTGTTTCTCACAAACACACACACGTGACTTTTCCCCCCACTTCGTTTGACTTAATTTGGATTTCTGTGTCTTGTAACCAAAAAGAATCCCAATAAACATATGATCCATTATACATTGATTTCAAAATTTAAATCTTTGAAGGCCATTTTATTTCCTTTATGTGTCCCGATTGCCACTGTTTAGAGAACAAACACCACTGTAACTCTCCTTTACCATGCTTTGATTGCGACATTGTCCTCCTTTCTGATCCTTGGACATGCCACGCCCATTTCAGCTTTCAGACCTTTGTACTTGCTCACCCCTAGGTCTAGGATGACCTTTCCCTGGATATTTTTATATGTGGCATATTATGAGTATTTGGGTCTCAACTCAAATGTCATTTTCTTTGAAAGGCTTTCCCTGACCACCATAAACAAAGGGGTCTTCTCCAATAAGTTTATTTCCTGACTCTCTTTACTTCCTCTATAATCTTTATCCAAGTAGGTGTTTATCGTATTTATTATGTACTTCCTCCAGAGAACACAAACTCTGTGAGAGCAGGACATTTGTCTGACACTCCCTGCTTTATTTCCAGTGTCCGACCCAGTGCCCAGTACACAATAGACATATAAACCTTATGAAAGGTTGAAGTCATTGGAATTGTTATATATCATTGGGATAACAGTATAATATAAACTGTGTATACTTTCCATGTCATAGTATGTTGTAACCATTCTCAACCACATTTGCTCTCCCATGAAGTTCTGAGTCAGAAAACACCTTTGGGTATCTTCATATATAGACCAGAGGGACCTCCTCTGTCTGTGACATTCAAAATTCTGTTTTGCAGAGTGGTAAGTATGGTCTGGCAACCTCTCATAGGGAGCGCTGCCTGCCATGCAGAAGGGTTTGCAGCTAAAGCCTAAAGACCTGATAGTACAGAGGGAGCCCCAGGGACCCTTGCTGAATGGATCATTTACACCCATTTGTTGTCAAGGCACTGGGTGGCAAATGACTGTGTGTTTGGAAACAAACCAGAGCAGTTAGTATTATAATGCTTATCAAACACTGGATAAGTTTCTATGTTGACATAAAATGTACAGAGAAGCCAACCATTTGATGAGATGGTAAGAACGATAAGTGGTTCGCCTTGGCAGTTTCCTGGTCTTTGAAGAGTAAGATAAATTGTGAAACTTTACTTTCAGGATCACAAAGGAAATGTGCAACATGGGAACATTAAAAAAAAACTAATCTGGTAGAAAGATAAATGTCAGCTTCAAGGTATCTCCAGGAGAGATATTTTTAATATAATGAAGCAGAAATTGTTATTTCCACTACAATAACAGCTCTGTACCTTTTGGATTAATAATCTAATTTAGTAAATAATTGATTGTAACTTTCTTTTTTCAACTTAAAGAAACACCAGGAAGAATAAAAAATAAATTCCTTTCAAATATAAACTGAATAGAAGATGTGTCATTTCCTAGTAACCTTGAATGCAGAGTCGTGGGGATAAAGAACCTTTATTTTCTGCCAAGGCCATAGATCCCTGGAGAAAACAATCATTTAAAGAACACGCAAAGACAGATTGCTTGGATATTTTCTTTTATTAAACAAAAATGAACTGCTCACATCACCTGCTATTAAATTAAAAAAAAAAAACAGAATACAAAATGTGATAAGCAGAACAAATTCTGATAAATATATTTCCTTCCCATTTTGTGGTCTTTGAAGAGAGATATAAGGAGGAGCAGCATGTAGGGCAGGAAGAGAGGGTGAGCAGTAGAGTAAGGGAGTGAGATATTGAAAGGGAATGGGAGAGAGAGGCAGACAGTTATGCAAAAGGGAGAGATCAGAGGGAAACAAAGGGAGTCACATCAGAGGAAGACAGATGGTTAATGGGGAAATGTGGAGTAGGTACACAAAATAGATTAAAAGTGGATGGAACATAAGGGAGACCAAAATCCAGAGGAGAGCAGTTAGGGAGACAGAGAGCTTTGTAGGTCTCGAGGTGTGTTTATTGGTGGTGATTTCTCCAGGGCTGACTCCATAAGCTTCAGATTTCAGAATAAATCACCTGATATTTGCTGCCCTTTAATCAGTGAATAATTGTTTACTGCTCTTAAACAAAAATAATTGTTTGCTACTCTTAAACAAAGAAGAAGCCTTAGAAGCTTTTCTTTAAATAAGTATGTTAGCTACTTTTAAGTTGCAAAAACAGAGGAAGTCTCACTTTTATTCAGATGATTAGAGTGTGTAGGAAAGGAGATGCATAGAAGGAAGGAAAACAGGAACCACAGAAAGCCAGGTCTATCAGGAATAAAGAGAAGTCTGAAGAATTAATAGGAGAGAACACAGTTCTTGCCATCAGGTGTCTTGTTATTAAGTCAGCCCCAAGCATCCATTATTCTTTCTCTGGTTTTGTTCCATTCCTGTCTCCTCACTTTAATCTCTGCTTCTGTTGCTCCTGCCATTGCCACTGATTTCCTCTTTGTCTCTGAATTCAAACCTCCTAAAGTGGAGAAGCCAGGACACAATCAGCATCCAGCATAATGTGTCCTTATTGAGCAAAGCTCTTGCCTGAGGCCACTTCAGATATTGGCTGGCCTTGGGTTAGGTTGCCCACACTGTTTCAGTTTGGTAAAGCTGCCAGAATGCAATCTACCAGAAATGGACTGGCTTTTAACAAAAGGGATTTATGAACTTATAATTTATAGTTCCTAGGCCATGAAAAAATGCACAGATTAAGGCATCAACATTATGATCTCTGGACTGTGAAGAAAGGCTGCCAGCACCTAGGACACCTCTGTCACATGGGGAGGCATCTGCTGGTCCTTCACACATGGGTTTCATTGCTTTCAGCTTTTGGTTCCAATGGCTTCCTCTCTGAGCTTCTGTGGGTCCTCTCTGAGCTTCTCCAGGGCTTTTTTCTCGGAGCCCTTTGGGCTTTTCTGTGTCCTTTATCTTCATATAAAGGACTCCAGTAAAAAGATTAAGACCCACCTAGAATGAAATGGGTCAAGTCTCAGTAGAAATAACTCAACTAAACACTTCCACCCACAATAGGTCTATACTCACAGGAATGGATTAAAAGAACATGGCCTTTTCTGGGGTAGGTAACAGCTTCAAACTAACACATGCACCCTCCCCAAGGTTCACACAACTCTGATGAGGGTAGAAGGTTAGTGTGGTACAGTGTACAGATAAGAGACTTTTCTGTGTTAGTTTGTGTATATGGCAGGTATCCTGAAAGGGAGGGAATAAAACTGAAAGGCATCTTGATTGGCTTAACTAATATATTCTATTCCTTGTCTACCAGGCATACCACATTTTTTTTCTTCTTAGACAAATGGCTTCAATAACGCCCCAAAACCTAATTAAACTACTCCACTCATGGACCCTGTGTTGTTTAACCACTACATCCAGATGAAATTATATGAACTACTTCAAAACTTGCAGCCTGAAATCAATGGCCTTTGATGTATTTTTTTTTTTTTTTTAAGTTCTAGCTCAACGAAGCAATAATGCTGACTGGTTTAGATAGAGGAGAAGGGGAAATGAGGGAACTGGATAAGCTCTTTGAGGGAAAGGAGAGAATGAGAAGGGAAGGGAAAAGGATTTCCCTTCAGTGAGAAAAGGAGAGTGGTTTGTTGACAATGGGTGTGCCTCACCCAGCCCTGTGGCAATGTCCAAAGTAGGGGGCAATACATCAAAGGGATGGTGGGTGGCACACCTAGGGAGGGGATTTCCAGACTCCGAAAACATTTGTGTACTCCCCACCTGCCTGACTTCGAGTTATCAGACTTCGAGAGAACACCATGGCCTTATGTAGATGTTAATGGCCTCCATGATGAATGAAGACTAGAGAGCGCAGAGAGGCAGAGAGAGGATTGAGGTAAACGAAGTAAGTCTTCCATTTCTTATCAGACCTGAGGAGGGCGTTAGACCCAATATCACATTAGATGAATTTTTTTTCCAGCTTGGTTAGACGAATGCTTGCATTCAGATTTTATTTCATTTTTAGAAAATACATAAATGGATATGTGTTCGTTTGCAAGCTGCTAGAATGTAATATACCAGTACTGGAATGGCTTTTTAAAAGGGGAATTTAATAAGTGACAAGTGTACAGTTCTACTATAAAATTGCCCAAACTAATGCATCCAGGGAAAGATACTTTAATTCAAGGAAGGCCGATGGGTCAAGAACACCTTTGTCAGCTGGGAAGTCATGTGACTGGCATCTGCTGGTCCCTTGCTCCTGGGCTCCATTGCTTTCAGCCTCTGTTCCTCTGAGGTTTCCTCATTTTGCTTCTCCAGAGCTGGCTTTAATCTCTTGGCTTCCCTTGGCTCTCTCCAGGTTCTGGCTTGCTTAACTTCTCATGGGAATGTCTGCTGGGCTCCAAACTACTCCAAACATCTGTGTCTCTGTTCTCCAAGTGCTGGCATCTGTGTCAGCTCTGCTCTGAAGTTTCTGCCGGCTCTGTCATTTCTGACTTTCTCCAAAATGTTTCCTTTTTTAAAGGAGTCCTTATAATCCAGGCCTACCTGGAATGGGTGGAGTCACATCTCCATCTAACAAAAGTTCACATCCACAATCAGATGTATCACATCTCTGTGGAGATAATCTCATCAAAAGTTTCCAACCTACAGTGTTGAATTAAGATGAAAAGAAACAGCTGCCCTCACCAGGTTGACTCAGGATTAAAACATAGCTTTTCTGGGGTACATAATATTTTCAAACCAGCACAGGATATTTCTTTAATCCCTAAATTTAGAGGCTGGAAGTTATACCATCTCGACTATTTGAGCTTTGGGGACCAACGCTGAAAGTAATCGGGATTGTGTCCTAACCACCAGGACTTCTCTTCCATTCCCTAAATTAAGAGATATTTTGGTCAAATCATGCTTACTATATTCTGTATTTGTTTGACAACTTGAAAATTCTCTGTAAATATAACAACCGTAACTCTAAATGTTTCACAAAAAATTGAGTATCATTGATCATCTCATTGTTTCTCATAGGAAAACAGAGGGAGAGCAATGCTCAGTGGTTTATCCTATGGGACCCAGCTCATGTGGCCCAACTCTGCAGCCACAGAGAGGAAGAAAAGAAGTAGAGTCAGGCCATTGCAAGTTTTCTTAAGGAAATCAAGGACTGCAGCCCTAGAGAAAGGACAGAGGGAGGAGCTTGTTTCCTCCAGAGCTTGAATGGGTGGGCCATGACAGTCCTTCTTGGTCCTGAGGCTGGGTACAGGGGCCTACCGTGCCCTGCCAGATTGGGTCCCTGTCCCAACCTGGATAAAGAAAAGTTTATGGAGAAAGCAAAAGAAGGCCTTTTCCATGCACTGGGGACAAAAATAAGTTGGCAGCAAAGACAAAATAAAATGTCCTCATTAGACACAGAAACCGGAGTCTATTTACAGAATTGTACTGCAGTTTTTCCATGTCTGGGCAGCCAGTCCCACCAATTCTCATGAAGCAGGTTGAACAAGTTCCCACTACAGTGAATTCTCTGGGCATAGAAAAGTTGGGGGATGTGAAGAGCAGTTGACCTGTGAAATGGCAGAGGTGGGGCTCAGGAGACTGTCACTGCTGCCATCCCCTCACTCCTGCAGGCTTCTTCTTACCTTTCCTGCATCTTCTCCTCCACCTTCCCTCACTCTCAGGAGGCTGCAGAATACCGAGATGCCCTCTTGGGTACTGAACTACATGACCACTCTGATCCCACTTTACCCATCTGGAGAGATAATATCTACTTAGAAGGGTTACAATGAGTCCATAGCACAACGCTAATAAAGCAGCATATGTGAACATCCTAGCACAGAGGAGATACTTGGTAGGAAATAAAGAAGAAAGAAGGCAGCAGATTAAGCATACCAGGTGCATGGAAAGATAAATCACTCAGTGGAAAGTTTCTCAGGTGGTTAGTTTGTGAGGAGGGTGAGTCAGAACAAACTAATGAAGTAGGGTGATGTTGAACGGTGTAGACGGTCTCTGCTGCTGCTGCTGCTGTTATTTGAAAGAGATATAAGACTAATCTCTAATTGGTGGTAATTAGAGAAGTTCCCAAGATGCTTTTTGTTGTTGGGCTGGTATCATTTGTATCCTGCCCTGGACCAATTCCAGTTTGTATAATTACATTCTGAGCAGGCTCCCAGATGTGTGGCTTAAATATATATGTAGGTATGTATTTTCTTCATTATAGTTTCTGTAATTGGTACTTCACATAAGTGAGGAAGGAAATGGCCATAGGGTCCAGCCTTATCTCCTCCTCCCTCTTATAGCCAAGGGATGATTTCCTGGAATATTGTCCCTTTAGGAATACTCTTGAGACAGCATGAAAATTAAAGACAGTTTAGAAGCATTTTCAGGCTGGACCACCCAAATCTCTTGGCATGGATGGCTCTTGACATGGTGCTATGGTCTGACTTCTGTTGAGCCTCCTCTCTCCAGGGCTTATCAATCTTAAGACACCCTGCTATTGATCAGAACTGAGTACAGAAAAAGAAGGCATCTTTCAGTGATTTCTCTCACATGCTTCGCTACATATGCTTTTTATTGGTGGAGTCATAGGGATCCCAGAGTGTTCTGCTGCTCCATCCATGTTTCTTGCTGCTTATATTGGTTTCCTATTGTTGCTGTATAACAAATGTAAGGGTTTAAAACAGCACAAAATTTATTCTCTTCGATGGAGCTCGGAAGTCCAAAATCAGTCTGACCGGGTTGAAGGCCAGCTGTCATTGGGGCCAGTTCCTCCCGGAGGTTCTGAGGGGAGAATCGGTTTCCTTGTCTTTTCCAGTTTTGAGCTGCCCACTGTCTCTTTTCCTTGGCTTGCGGCTCCTTCCTCCATCTTCAAAGTGCATCATTCCGATCTCTGCTTCCTTCATCACATCATCTTCTCTCTGACTCTCATTCCTCCTGGGTCCTTTTATAAGGACTGCTGTGATTACATTGGCCCCAGCTCGATAGTCCATCTAGCTCCCTCAAGATCCTTAACTTAATCACACCTGAAAAGCCTCTTTTGCCACATAAAGTAAGATTCACAAGCTCCAAGGATTAGGACATGGACATATATGGGGAGGGGGTTATTGTTTAGCCTGCTACGCAGCCCTTCTCTTTATCTCCACCCCCAGGTACAAACCCCTTTTGGAGACTAACCCCTTTTGCAGCTCTTTGTCTGCTCATGTTAACTCTTGACTGAATTGGGTCTCTCATCTTTCAAGATCCAGGTCAAATGCCACCTCCTCCAGGAAGTCTTCTCTCACTTCTCCAATCCATTTTGACTTCTCCTATTACTTACATCACAAACTCCATTATTTGGTTCGTATATATGATGCTAAATTCAATTCTGTTTTGTTTCATCCATTGCCAAGGGTTTACTGATAAACTATTTTAAGCGTATTGCTATTAGCTATGCTGAGTTCTCTTAAAGCAGGAGCTGTGAAAAATCTGTCATCTAGAAACTACACTTCCAGCATTGTTTGATTGTTGTATAAGTCTTATTTATTTAACTTTACAAGGAGTCAGAGAACTGAAACAAACAATTTTCCACTCTTGTCTTGACTTCTTTGCTTTTGATCAGAGTGTATCCCAGATTTCCTACTTCTCTTTACCCCCGAGTAGTCCTTCCCATCAAAATATTCCTCCATTAAATCTAAATCAACAGAGCAGTGCTTTGCAGCCTTTTTCACATGGCAGCACACATAGAAAATGATGATCTTTGTACGACACACTGGGGTTAATGGACAAGCCTACTTGACAGCTGGAGGGAGCTGGTCTGGGGGTCTCTGGTTGCTTGTGTCTGAGGGCTGAGGAAGGCGTTATTTTAGTCCACGTGAAACTCATTCTCAGCACAGCAGAGCGCCTTAGCACACAGGTTGTGAAACTTGCGATAGAAAATCTCTGCCCCTTCCAAATATCAATGCTAACTAGTTCAGTGCATCTCAAACTTTAACGTGCTTATGCATCAGCTGCGGATTGCATTTAAAACGCATATTCTAGTTCTTGCCTGCTGTGCTGTAGACCTGGGTTCGATTCCCAGTGCCTGCCCATGCAAAAAAAAAAAAAAAAAAAAAAAAATGCATACTCTGATTCAGTATATCTGAGATCCTGCGTTTTTAAAAAGCATCACATTGGTGATGCCAATGTGGCTTATGGCCCACACTCTGTGGAATGAGGACATGGATAATTCATTAATAAAACTTGTTCTGGAAAAATTATAAAATAAACTGAAGTCATAGAAAATTCCTACTCCCTTAAAATGTGCTGCTAGAACATCAGGAACAGTATAAAGCAGCTTCATTTGAATTGTAGGTAAAGACCCATGCTCTTATTCGGCTAAGAGTGTCTTGCTTCAGCTTTATGCATCCGATATGTGAGAAATTTGAAATTGTTCTTGGGAACACTCTGAAGCCTATTTTAAAGCGATCAGAATGGACAATTCCTCTTATAAGCAATACTTGCCTAGAGTATTGAGAACTACCAAATTTAGTTTTCTTGCAATCAAAGAAAGACCCTTGGGAGAGAGTTAGGCCATAGCTGATTATTAAGCAAGGCTTTTGTGCTAGATTGAACGATGCTTTCAAAGGAAAGCATGAGTATGTTAAAAATTATTACATTCCCCGACCCCTGGATATAGAGAAGTTGTGCTATTAAGAGAATCACTTGACCTTAAGCAAATATATTTCACTCTTCAAATTGTGACTAAATTTTTTTACTCCAGAATGTTATTGTTTCTCTTCAATTGTCAATGAATGTACACTCAGAAACTATAGGTGATAAGTTCTGTTTCCAAATGGAAATGAATTTAAAGGCAAATGTAAAAACGGCTTTCAGATAAAGCTTGTGAGAAGCATTTAAAATAATCCCAGTGGCATTATAATTTCATTCAAAGTGGAAATGAATTCCAAGATTCAGGACATTTTGAAAATAAAAATTTAATTTCCATTTTAATACATACCATTTTCTGAAGAAGAGAAAGCATTAACATACTATGAGATTGAAAATGAAATATAATTCTATGCAAACTTTAAGTTATGGAAAATTTTCCCCAAACACTTATTTATACAAGATCCAAAACCCTTTCTTCAATCTTTTCAAAAAAATTTACTGAGCATTTGGCTGTTTATTCTATTGATCCTTGTAATATGAGTATCTGTTGAGACCTTTCAATATAAATTTAATAGTAGGGAGTGAATTTGACATAATTTAGGAATCTATTATCTTTAAAGTAATGGAAATGAAATTTGTTGTGTTTTCCAAGTGAAAATATTTTTGGAAGGAAGGGTTTTGTAGTAAAAAACTAAAAAAGCTGGAATAGAAAATTTGTCTGACTTTATAACCTGAGGAAGAGAAAAGAACATGTAGGAAGACACATTACTGATCTTGGAGGCCTAAAAACTTAGTAGACATTTAAATGAAATAAATGATTAAAGTTAATTGTAAACTTTGATTGCCAATTTATGGTGCTCTCTCTTCTAAGCAGACTGGTCCTTTCTCTATGTGAAGTAAACAGTTGATAAAAAGTTCACATTCATCCTTTCTTTGAAAATTGCATAGAGTCTTGAAACAAAATACTTTGACTATGGATGAGTAATTTCATGGCCAATAAATTGCAGTGCATGGTGTTTTATGTTGGAGAAATAGGGCAATCAGATTTCTTACTTCAGAGTACACGTTGATTACTCTCTTGGGGGGCTGACTACAAATCATTTATCTGGCCATCTCGCTATAATTTCATCCAATTGGTAAAAAAGAAGATTTTTTTTTCCTATCTGTATTTAAATAATTAGACTTGGACACTATAGGTATCAGATGACAGAGCCTAGTGAACTGACACATTTTTATGAAGAAATGATGAATAGCATTCATTTTAATCATATAGCTTTTGGTTTACAAAAGAAATGATAGTACTCTATAAACTATATTGCCTCTGAAGTGATTACACTTCAGGTAATTACATCCAGGTGGTAGCTCCATATCTTAGTTTTACAGGCTGCTGTGACAAGTACCACGCTATGGGTTGACTCAAACAACAGGTATTTACTGGCTCACAGTTTCAGACGGTGGGCCCTTGGATCTCCTGTCCAGTGGAGGTGTTCTCTCCTTTCTCTTGTGGTTCTGCTGTCCTCTGGTTTCTGGCTCCTTCTTGTGGCTTTCTTGCTCTATAACTGAATTTCTTCTGCTTATAAATGACTCCACTTATCTGAGTTATGGCCCAACCTCATGCAGTAGGGCCACACCTTAATTAAAATGACATCTTCAGAACATCCTATTGACAGCCAGGTTCACATCTACAGGAATGACAATTGAGACCAAGAACTAGTCTAAATTGGAAGACATAATTCAATCCACCACACTACATCATTGACAGAAGGTCTGAATAGCTCAGTTTCCAAAAAAGAAAAGAAAACTTGAGCTACTCCTGTGTACCAGGCATGTTATAAGCACTTTTCATATATGATCTTGTAGGAATGATTATCTGTAAGAAAGGCCATTTTCCTTAAAAACAGGAGACTCTGAGAAATAGCTAAGCATGGCTTCTAGAATTGTCCTTATTTAAATGTCATGCACATTTTGAATCAAAATAAAGGCTACACCTGCCTTTTATTGGGAATTTATCAATCTTCAATGTTTCTCAATCAGCATTTTTTCTCTTGACTTGATTATAACTGAGCATTTCTTAAAGTTAAAATCTTTTGGAACATGTCCATAGAATTGGAATTTTCAAAAGTTTTACCATTTATCATGATTAATTAAATTCAATGTTCTGTTTTGTTTTTTTGTATGCTTTATGACGAGGTCACATTTCATTCTTTTTCCATGTGAATATCCCATTATTGCAGCACCATTTGTAGAATTTTTTGGTTGCTTGTTTTGGGGATGTACATGGACTGGGAATTGAACCTGGGTCTACCGCATGGCACGCGAGAATTCTATCACTGAACTACACTTGTACCCCCTCAGTATTTTTTTTTTAGTACCCATTTCTTATTTGGTTTTCTGCCTAAGAAACAAATGCTTTTCACAAATCAAAGAAACAATAATTTGCCTTGTATACCTCACTGACTTTAATCACAGAGATGATGTTCAAAATGTTTACAAATTTACATGAGTAGGGCGGGCCATGGTGGCTCACTGGCAGATCTTTTGCCTGCTATGCTGGAGACCCGGGTTCAATTCCTGGTGCCTGCCCATGTGAAAAACAAAACAAAACAAATGAAACATTCGATCAGTCCCTCTAATACTTACCAGCATAACTATCCTTTCACTTATCAGGAAATCTCCACCCCTTCTCCCACCTAAGCACATTTAACCCTAGCACTTTCCCCTTGCAATGATAGAATATATTCCCACATTGCTGTATAGGATTTGAGAACTCCAGGATTATTGCTTTAGCCCCTTTGGGGTCTAGGGACAGAGACTCCTGCAGCTATAGTGAGTTGCTGTAAAATAGTGATCAATTTTGCTTTTCATAGCAACAAAATGCTGCACAAGCCTTCCTAGTTGACATAATGAATTGAGAATAAGGGGGTCTCATTGTCTGAAAACAAACTCTGCTGCTTAAACAACCAGAGCAATTATACAAACAAAAAAGACTCTGTTCAGTTAATAGCTGAGGCAGTGAGACACAGTAAAAGACCACAGGCTTTAAGCTCCAACGAGTCTGGGTGTGTGGGCAATTTTGGGACCTCAGTATTTTGAACATGCTACTGAGGCTGATTTAGCTTTCCTTTCCTCATCTGTATTATGGAGATAAAAACAAATATCCATGGGGCTTATTTGGGGTTTAATGGTATAATGTACTTAGCATCCTTAGCAGAGTGACTGGCTAACGTGTTGTAGGCGCCGGACCATGTATTAGCTGTTATTATTCATCTTCTCAGCCCGTTCTCAACCTGATGAACACAGAGCCAGTCTGTAATTTCTACCAGAACTACTACTTTGGCTCAGCAGCCTTTGATTCTTCACTTTGGTCCTGGTTGTCAGGCCAGAGCTGTCACTGATGTGGCTGGCCCTAGGGAACGGGGGCTCCTGTGGATTGCAGTCTTTTGCGGAGCAGGTAAGGAGATCCCAGCTCACCCGGCCGGGCTCCCTTCCTCTCCTCTCCACACGGCTGCTGCCACAAGACGTCGTCTCTGGTTCTGATAAACACCTGGATTCTAACTGCAGCTGAGAAATCAGGACTTAGGGATGATTTTGATTACCGAATCATTATATAGATAATTCCTTTTTGCTCTTTGGAGTGGACAGAGGGAAATGCCTGAAATCTCTAAATTGTAATCCAGCTGCCTTGATCTCTGATATTGATTATATCGCTTTTATCTTCTGCCTCTTGTGATGATAAAAACCTTGTGACTAACCTGCACTTGTACCCATGTATCCAATTTTTCAATTTTAGAGTCTTGTGATCACTAAAGAACAGTCCCTAATGTTTATTTATTAATGAAGGGTCTGGGGTCAGCCCAGAACTAACCCACCCCAAGTTCGAAGTTATCTTGATAAACACAGCTGGATCGAACAAAAGCGGGCCTGCCTGACATGCGCAGTAGCTTAGACTTTACCCTATAAGCCACCTAGACCTCATTATAATACTAAAACTCACACCCAGGCCGCCACTATCTTATTATGTCCTGTGACTAAGCATGTAATTAATCTATACATGTTCCATAATTAGATCTCTAATGCCATCACCTGAGGCCACTGTGCCATTAGCCTAAACCTGCCCATCTTTTAATTCTATAGAACTATCAGAATTACTGCAGTTCAGGGAGACAGATTTTTGGGCCAATAGGCTGTCTGCTCTCCTGCTACGCACTTAGCAATAAACTCTTTCTCTCTTTGAAACCCCGATGTCTCAGGAATTGGTCATTTGAGTGCATCTGGCCAAAGAATCCACCGCCTTTGTCTGAGAATATAATTGACACTGAATTCCCAAGCTCTGAGATGTACGTTTGTCTGCTGCCTTGCCATTATATCTTTTCATAGGTAATCAAAGCAAATTTTTATTCACTTCTATTAAATATCTAATATCTCTTACCAATGACTAAATTAAACTCCCTTATAATGGTCTGATACAATCCACTTAAAAGATTCTTTTCCTAAACATTACTTCTAAAAACGCATTCAGATAAAAAACCAGCTATGAAGTTATTTCCAGCCATAGTGTATAATAAAAGCTAACTCTCAAAAATTACTGAACTTTCTGGTGCTTAAGGAGGTAGTGGTATCACCACCTAGTAGTTGTGTGACCTTGTGACCTTGGCCATGATAATTAACTTTGTGGAGCCTCAGTTTCCTCATCTGTAAAATGGGAATATAAAAGTATTTACTTTATAGGGTGCTAGTCAGAAATAAATGAGACAATGTATATAAATTATCTAGACAGTGCCTGGCATATAGTAACTTTCCAATAAATGTTAGCTATAATGTTTTTAGTTTTGAGAACATTTCATTACAGGTAAGGTATCACAATAATTTTTAAAATGTTTCATTAATGAAAAAATCCCACATATTTTCTCCAATTCTCATCTAAGGAAGTTACTAATGACACAATCCTCGGGCACTAAAATGAGAAGTCCTAGTCTTCATTTCCCTATATATATTTTTTCAAAAGCATGGCTCAGCCATTGTTGGGAATTAACTCATGTCCCCTACAAAAGACAAGTTCAGATTCAAATCCCTGGTAGTATTTGTGTGAGGCCATTTGAAGATATTAATTAAGGTGTTCCCAAGGTGAATGGGAGTGGGCCTTAACCCAATAGGGCTGACCTCCTTATAAGCAAAGGAAATTGGACACCGAAGGAGAAGACACGGGAGAAGCAAGAAGCTGGAAGTCCACGGAACCCAGAAGTGAGAGAAGAGGATATCACTGTGGGATGGAAAAGCCAAGGACCCAAGGATCGCCAGCAGCCTGCCCCAAAATGCCACAGTTTTGAGAGAGAAAGCATTGCCTTGCAGACTTCTCAGTTTTGGTCTTCTCCTAGCCTCACAATACCAAAAAATTCCTGTTGTTTAAGACAATCCTTTGTGTGGCATTTGTTTTAGCAGATGGGAAACTAAGACAGCTCTTTTGAAATGTTAAAAATCCAAAAGATTTTAAATATGTGTATGTGTATGGATTTTGGTGCCTTGATTACTTTTATGAGACACCTGGATGATTGGACAACCTTCTGTAAATCCTCCTTTCTTTGAGTCCCTGGTGCCTCTGTCAGAAAGAGAATGCTGAGTAGAGTTAACCATGGACTGAATTGATTGTTGTAGTTCTTTCGTTCTACACACATTTAACTCTTCTATAATTCCAGCCCTACCCTACTGTCCAACTTTATTATGTATGAAAGAAAAATAAGGGCTCTGAGCAGTTTAGCATGGATGGGATCTGAGGTAGGTAGCAGGTAGGATAGAGGGAGGAAGCAGCTTATTTTCCAGGTACAGAGCTTTGGATGTATTTCTTGGTTATAGGAAGCTAGTTACGAGCCTTAAGCAGTGGAGTAACAGAGATCATTGCTGTTAGCAAGTGGGATGAACTTAAGATAGTAAAATTAGAGACCAGGCAAGAAAAGAAGTCCTTGTTTTCCCAGTCTTCCTCTTTATTTTTCTGTTTGGCACCCACAGTTCTCATTGCAGATTTGGGCAAAAAAATGGCATAAAACATAAATAATAGTGGCACTAATGTTTGTTGAATGGTTTTCATGCGCTAGATACAACACTGAACATTTTGCACCTGTTGTCTCCTTACAGGAAACCCATGGTGGCAGTACTACTATTATCCCCATTTTCCAGAAAGAGAAATTCAAGCAGAGCTTAGAAAATGTACCTGGGCTTACCTCTTACCTTAAGAGATAGTAGAGCTAGAATTTGAACCTAAGCACTCAGAATCCAGATCCTGTGTTGGAAAATGTCCCAGCTCATTTAATTTGTCAAAATATGTTTGAAATTGAAAAGAATTGAATGTTTTGAGAAGATATCCCTCTCTCTGAACAAAACCTTTCATGCAAGTCACCATATTAACCTTTATCACCAAAATTCAACTCCACTCCAACTTCAGCAACAGTTTCCTCTCCCCACAAAAAGGACAGGAAAAAATAGATACGAGGGAGGGAAAAAATTGATCTGTTTCTGAAAAGAATAACTTAGATTTAAATGCTCAAAAAAGAAATAAAGAACTTATTAAAGGTGGGGTGTTCTGAAGGAGGCGAGAAGCATATAAAGATTCAGGAAATACTTAGACTAATCATTTAAATAGCCATTTCTCAGACTCTACTCATCTTATCCTTTTCTCTACCTTTCTGTAACTCATGGTTTGGGAGCAATGACTATCAAAAATCGGTAGTGTGATTTCCTTTATCAAATGAAATACTACATGGAAACATAAAACAAGTAAAACAGTATTTTTAAACATGTTATCTCATGCATTGACACAGTATTTACTTATTAAGCAGCCAAGTTAAAAAAATAATAAAATTTTAGTGGCTTCCCATGTATAAAAATTCGGCATATATCTTCTTGAATGAATGTGCCAGTTTTCAATTATGGATTAAAAATAATGATTAACAATATTTTAAACATTTATAACCAATGATTGCTGAGCCCCCGAAGCACCTGTCAGGGAGGGTCCCAGTTGGAGAACCATGGATGGAGGGAAGCGCAGGTGTCTAGCAGCTCACGACCACCCCAGTACATAAAGAGATGCCATTCTCCCCTTTCTGAGTACATTTATGCTGGGCCACGCTGCTGGCAAAGGATCGGGCATCAGGCTCCATCGATCTTAGACACACAGTGAGTTACTTATCCATATGCTCAGGGTGTTTGAAGCCGTGTCCCTGCCTAGTCATCAAATTACTCATTTTCCGTTAGTGACTGTGAATATAAAGGAGGCATTTTCTGAAATATGGATCTTGTTTCAACAATTAGGGAGAGAGAAACCAATAACCACTTTTATTTGTTGTGTGTCTAAATGAAATAGCTTCAGTCTGTGGCCTCCCCATACATGCAAATGCGATTATTCCACCCTGTTCCCAAAGCCTTCATTCCAAAGTGTGGAGAGCAAATGAAACTAGGGTGGAAAACTTGCCTCTCTTTTTCTTCCTATTTTTCACTGTTAGAAGGTAACTGTGCCTAATTTATAGGATCACCGGATTTTAGAGTCAGAAGGAAATTTAGAAATCATCCAGGTCAAAGTCTTGCCTCTATAAGAATTCCCAAAATAGCATTTCTGATGGCCTCTGATTGAACATTCCAGTGCAAGGAGCTTGCTACTTGTCATTCCAGTCTTACAAGGCAAGAATTTACAGAAATTTCTCCCTCACAATGCATATTCTACAATTTAGTCAATCGTTAGTTAATGGACCCTGAGTTTGTTTCTAAATTTTTGTCACAACAAAAGATATTGCAGTAAACATTTTTGCAAGTGTATATGTAATTCTGGCATTTTTATTTCATTAGAAAAGATTCCAATAAGTGGGATCTCTGAGTCAAAGTACATGTGTGCAGTTTTTATTTTATAATACTGGATTACTTTTCAAAAAGGTAATGGCAATTCATACCTCACCAACAACTGACATCAATTTCTATTTCCCCAATTGATTTTATCCAAGTTTTAACTTTTTGTTTATCCACTGGCTGAAAAATAAAAGACATCTCTTAACTGTTTTAATTTGCGTGCCATGATCCCTGCTGAAGTTGAACATTTTTCAAATGTTTATTGATTATTTGTGCTCTGTCTTCTGTGATAATTTTGTAAATTGTTTTCCCATTTTTCTGTGGGTGATTTACACTATCAATTTGAAAGGGCTCTTTCTTTAATAAAGATTCACCATTTTACTGTTACTCCTAGAATTTAGTTTCCAACTTCTAAGCATTCTGCCAACCTTGTCTGAATAAATTCCTACTCAATGTCTCCCTTAAGATGTAATACTTGTTCATAGATGAATATCTTACTCAGTAGTCATCTGATGAGGCAAGGCCTTGCTACTCAAAGCGTGGTTCATTGACCAGCAGAGAACCAGCATCACCTCGAGCTTGGTAGGTGCAGAATCTCAAGCCCTACTCCAGACCTGCTAAATTGAATCTGCAGGTTTACAAGATACCCAGGTGTATTAGTTAGGGTTCTCTAGAGAAACAGAATCAACAGGGAACACTTGCAAATATAAAATTTATAAAAGTGTCTCACGTGACCGCAGGAACACAGAGTCCAAATCCACAGGGCAGACTGCGAAGCTGACGACTCCGATGGAGGGTCTGGATGAGAGGCTCACCAGCCGAAGCAGGAATGGGGCCTCTCTCCTCTGAGTTCTCCTTAAAAGGCTTCCCATGATTAGATTTAGCATCACTAATTGCAGAAGACACTCCCTTTTGGCTGATTACAAATGGATTCAGCTGTGGATGCAGCTGATGTGCTCATGACCTAATCCTGTGAAATGTCCTCATTGCAACAGACAGGCCA
>PVIY010019949.1:0-44921 GCA_004026745.1 Myrmecophaga tridactyla
GAGACTAAGTGTCAATGGCTAAGAGATTCCAAACAGAGTCGAGAGGTTATCCTGGAGGTTATTCTTACGCATTAAGTAGATATCACCTTGTTATGGAGAGGCTGGAGGGAACTGCCTGAAAATGTAGAGCTGAATTCCAGTAGCCATGTTTCTTGAAGATAATTGTATAATGATATAGCTTTCACAATGTGACTGTGTGATTGTGAAAACCTTGTGTCTGATGCCCTTTTTATCTACCTTGTCAACAGACAAGTAGAACATATGGAATAAAAATAAATAATAGGGAGAACAAATATTAAAATAAATTTAGATTGAAATGCTAGTGATCAATGAAAGGGAGGGATAAGGGGTATGGTATGTATAATCTTTTTTTCTGTTTTCATTTTTATTTCTTTTTCTGTTGTCTTTTTATTTCTTTTTCTGAATTGATGCAAATGTTCTAAGAAATGATCATGAGGTTGAATATGCAACTATGTGATGATATTGTGAATTACTGATTATATATGTAGAATGGAATGATCATATGTTGAGAATGTTTTTGTTCGTTTGTTGTTAAATTTTTTTTAATTAATTAAAAAAAAATCCTTAAGCTGAGTGAAATAAGCCAGACAAAAAGAGACTACATATTGGGTAGTTCATTTAAATAAAACTCTAGAAAATGCAGACTAATCACTTGCAGATCCGTAGTTGTCTGAGAATGTCAGGGAGTGGGGAGGAGAGGGGATGTAAAGTTGGGTGCGGGAGGGTGGGAGTGGGGTGGCTGAAGGGAGGGGCAGACGGGATGGTAGGGTTTGGTGAGAGTGAAAGGCAAATGGCTACGTTTTTCATTATGGGCCTTTTGGTTCTGTTTGCTTTTTAAACCATGCATAGGTATTACACCCATTTAACTTTTTCCTGTTGGAAAAATATATTTAAAAAATTTTTAAAAATATTTTCAATAAATTTAACAAGAAATTACATAAATAGATGGTTGAAAATTACCCTGAGCGGCATTTTGGTGAACAGATTGCAGGATAAAAAAGGTGCCCAGTTTGGAGACTTTGGCGAGAGGTGTTAGATGAATCTAGAAGGCATCTGAAGGTAATCTCTCCTTGTCTGGTGTAGGATGCAGGAGCTATTCCTTCACTTCTCTCTCAGTCTGAATTGTCTCACTCTCTCTGCAAGTGCCTGTCCCTGAGCCAGCCACGATGCCTCCACGTTCTGAGGTGTAGTCTGTGGAGGAGTCACGGGGGGACCCGAGGGATGGACACATGGGTCCAATGCAAAGGACACGGAAAGACTGGGGATGCCAGGCTCCAAGGCAGGGAGAGGAGACCTCCTGGGGTATTGCTGCTGGCTAGTTGCATCCCTGCCACAACCAGAAATCTAGCCTAGGTTGCTTCTTTACACAAACATTTATTATCTGCCCACTACCTTACCCATCTGAGAGAGGGCGAATGCCTGTACCCACCCTGAAAGCTGGTGCCTTCTGTTCACTTTCATAACATTTTTGCCAGTTGCCCGTAGTCTCTGTTAATCAAATTCTTCCCTTCCTTTGAATTCCTACATTCCTTTCTTGCCTGTACTGTTGACATTGGCTGTGGGGATGGAATTTTCCAGTTTCATAGGAACTGTAGCAGCTTTAGGGGTATGGCTACTCAGTAAACTCTTTGTTTCCATTACAGCCTGAGCCCTGGAGCTCTTGGGGCAACAAATATTTTAAAGGATATAGGGTTTGCCTCAAAGCATGGATTACCACTGCACTCATTGGCTGGAGGAGCCTCCTGCATTGCTGATTGATTTGGGTTGTTCTGATTTACCTCGTTCAGCTTATAAATAACTGTAAGCAGCTGAGCGTTGCAGAAGTGGACACTTTGAGGGTGAGGAGAAATAATAGTGCAAGATAACCATATAAGGCAGCGAGACATTGAAATTGCTAAGTACAGGAGGATCCCATTTGTCTAAATATGCATGTATGTGCGTGTGCAGTGTGTATGTGCATGACCCAAAACTAAGGACATTAAACAGAGATTCTCTTAGAGGGAAAGATTTATGGAGGAGTTGTACTTTCCCAGTTTTTGCTTGTCTGGTTTTTACAAATTCTTAAAAACAAACATGTGTTATTTTGTAATAATAAGAAAAACAAGTTGTTTAAAAGCAAATAGAAACAAGATCCTGGGCGAATACCATGTGTTTTGTCTGAATTCCACTTACCTCTTCACCCCGGGCCAAGGACTGGCCTGGCTGGTGGGGGGCCCAAAGAGCTGCAGGTGGGGGATTGGGGGCTCCCCACCCTACTGAGTTTGGAGAGTTCTTCATATTTCCTGACGACAAGCCCTTTATCGGATACATGGTTTGCAAGGATTTTTTCCCCAGTCTGTGGCTTGTCTTTTTATTGCTTAACAGTGTCATTGGAAGAGCCAATGGATTCAAAACCTGTGCAAGAAATTAAGTCCAAAGTCATCAGGTAGGTGATGCAGAGAGCTGCCAAAACAAAAGAGATAGAGGGGTATACTCAAGTGGCACCCCAGGAGCATTCATTCATCCACCGAGCACCTGCTTTGGTTCAGGCACTGTGCTGAGAATTAGGAAGATGGAAGCAAGGGCAGCCAGTGAGGCAGGTCGGTGCTGCTATTCAAGGCTTGGTGGTGGTGGTGGTGGTGGGGTCCCAGATGCAGGCAGCCCATCTGGTTTAAAGACTCCCAAGAAAAGGACTCCAGCTTGGCTCAGGTTAGGACAAGCAGGAACAGTGCTATTGCAATGGGGGGTCTGTTTTTACTTAGGACCCTCCAACCAACCACCATGTATCATTTTCAATATTTATCCATGTTACCAAGTTGGATGGGAAAAAAACAGTCGGCTAGGATCATATGTTTTATTTCCTAAAACGGCTTAAAATTATATAATGTACCAACATACACAGTGCTTTTACATACATTGTTTTCACAATAATGTTGTGTGTAGGATAAAGCAAATACACTTTTTTCCTCTTTTCACAAGAGAGTTTGAGGCTCAGAGACCATGACTGGCACCTTTAGACAATGGTTGGGCCACAGCTCAGAACATGGTTTTCCAACTTTTAGTCCAATATTCTTTGCACTCTACCATCTCACACTTATTTGTTCATTCATCCTTCATTCACCTAACAAACATTTACTGAGGACCTACTATTCGGGAGGCACCATGATACAAGCTGGGGATTCAGGTTTAAGAGCTGTTCACTCAACTATCCCACTGAGGGGCCTGTCCTGGTGCTATCGCAGGGTGCCAGGGACAGTAGGTGAGGCCCCCCCAATTCCTTTCTACTCTCTGACCTGGATCAATGGTTCTCATTCTTGAATAGAACCGCCTGGAGAGCTTTGAAAAAATACCAGGGCCCAGGTATATACAAATACCCAAAACAATACAATTAAGCCCTGTACTAAAAACTCCTCAGGTGACTCTGATGTGTAGCCAAAGTTCAGAATCACTATTCTTGAGAGTTAGCACAAAGTGTGAGCATTTCAGCTACTCAAGAGAAGCAGCAGAAGCTACAAATAGCTGTGAGGCGGCCGATCTCGGCGGGGCTGCTCTGAACCCTGGTCTTGAGCCTCCTGTGCTCAGAGGTTCCTCTTTGTCCTTCGATGCTCTCTGAGGGTGGGAATGGTGACTTTGTCATCAGAAAGAGAGCGACAGTTCTGGGCAGCAGCCAGAGACCCTGAGCCACAGCTTGACTTGCACAGGGAGAGAATTTTCTCTGTGTAGAAGGCATTTCTTTGACCCTTCATCACCATTACTACTGTCTCTTGAGGTTTTATTATGAAAGTAGAGGTATAAGGATAGAAGAGAGAGCGGAGAAGAGCTAGAAGGGGCTTAAACAGAAACTTAACCCAAGCTCATGCTTTCACTAGCTAGGAAATTTAATCCCAGAGAGGGAAATGACTTGAAACAATTAGAGAACAATGCGAAACAGGACATGATTCAGTGCCAAAGGATGGCTGCAGGCCAAGTTTGCCTACTCTTAGTGCTTTTGAGGACTAATGGTTCTCCTTGGGCCATGGTATACCAGCACTTTTTTTTTTAGGTTGATGGGCATTCTCATTTTCATCTCCCCTGAGGCATTTAGTTAGAGCAAACTCATAAGCCAAATTAGATAAGGAGGGATAGGCGAAGGAAGAAGGAAAGAGCAAGCAACTTCCATTTGCTTAACATCTATTGCATGTCATACCTGTGCCAGGGCTTCACAAGGGTTCAGGAAGGTAGACACTATTTAGTACTCCACTTTACAGATGAGAAAACTGAGGTTCATAGGACTTAAACTAATTTTCCCCAACTCACAGAGTTGATAAGTGGGAGTAGAACTCGATCATGTCTGGCTCTTTCTACTATATTTGGTGCTGATGAAACCATGAGTATCAATACGTTTTTAAGCAAACAAGCAAATAAACCTTATGGTGGGTAGCTTACCTGCGGGGCTATGTACTGGACAGTGTTTCATGGTGACTGAGGATTGAGGCCTCTGCAATTCTCTCCCCTCTCTTCTTTCTCCTCCTACTTTTACTTTATTCTGTTTCCCTAAATTGACTGATGTGCTCAACATAAGCTGAATATGATAATCTCATGTGCATGGCCCTGGGTGGGAGAGACTGAGAGATCAAGAAGTAAGGAGTGAATCCTGGTGAGCTCTGCAGCGTGGTTCAAAAGCCAGTGCAGACTCCTCAAAGAGAGGAGACCATGGTATGCATTGTCCTGTGCGGAATTCCATGGAGAACTGGAAATGTGGATGCTCTGTTATCAAGACACTTTCAATTCACCCTGTAATGTAAGATACTGTCTTCAAAACACACAAAGACATAAATGACAGGAACACGGACACATTCTCCTCTTTCGAGGAAACCCTGGATACAGGCTTGGTCTCTTGAGCAGCTGGGCGTATTGTTTCATTTCAATGCCCCACTAGGACCAAACATGGTGCACCCGTCAAAAGGGTTTTGTGACCTTGAGTCCAGCAGCCATTATTCATATCACTGTGTGTGGCTACCAGGCAGCCCCACAGCTCGCCTCCTCTTATTTGTTCATAACAATCGTCCCTCATCACTTGGCAACAAAATGAACCAGCTGAGACTTCTGAGAGGCTGGAATACACATTTATGTCTGATCCTTGCATGGTGCTTTGTACTTCAGAGTTTGGAACATTGAGAGCTGAGACCATCTAAAGGTGAGGCCTGTTAACTCCTTTTGCTATTTTTCTCAGGCACCTCTCTATCTCTCTTTCTGTCTGTCTCTCTCTCCATCTCTCTCATGAAGAAAACACTGCTTTTCAGTTTCTGGAAAAAAGAATATGCTCCAGCTACTCAGAAATTCTGGCTAGTCAGTAAACCTAAAAAGGGTAAGGGAAGGAAATGAACATTTATTAAACACCTACCATGTGCCCACAGCCGTATGGGGCAAATATGATCATTTCCATTAAAGAGAAGAGATGATAAAGGGATGGACACTCCATACTCCATCACCAGCCCAAGCTACTGGGTCAGATGAATTAACCGAGGTATACATCTTCGCTACCCCACTGCCCAGTTCTGTACATTTGGCCAGAGACTCTGAGCTCATTTAATGTTTCAAAGCTTTACTGAGGTATAATTGATGTACAATACATGCACATATTTAAATGATATAATATGATATATTCTGAAATAGATATATCCCTATGCAACCATCATTGCAATAAAAATATTGAACATATCCATCATCCCTAAAAGTTTCTTTATGCCCCCTGGTGATCTCTTCCTCCCACTCCTGCCTGCCTATGTCCACCATTCCCAGGCAGCCACTGATCTGCTTTCTGAGTGTGGTAGGCAAAACCATAGTCCCCCAAAGATGTCCCCATCAAAATCCCCAGAACTTGAGACTATGTTACCTGATATGGCAAAAGGGACTTTGCAGGGGAGATCATCCTGGTTCATGCAGATGGGTCCAATGTGGTTCCTCACAAGGGAAAGAGGGAGGCAGGAGGGTCAGAGCCAGAGAAGTGGATGTGACAGTGGAAGCAGGGGTTAGAGTCAGAGAGAGACTTGAAGATGCTACGCTGCTGGTTTTGAAGACAGAGGAAGGAGCCACGAGCCAAGGGATGTGAGCAACCTCCAGAAGGGGGAAAAAGCAAGGATAGACATGGAGTCTGTCCTAGAGCTCTCAGAAGGAGCCTAGCCTAGCTGACTACCTGATCCTAGACCAGTGAACCCCACTGTCAATGGCCAAATGGCCCCTGAGACGTCCAGGCCCTACTCTCTTTAACCTATGAATGCTTCCTTATACAGCAAAAGGGACTTTACAGTTGTGATTAGGTTAACAATTTTGAGAGATGACGAGATAATCCTGGATTATCCCAGCGGGTCCCAAGTATAAACACAAGTAAGTATCCGTATAAGAGGATGGCAGAAGGAAGTTTGATTACAGAAGAGAAGGAAAGTGATAATAGAAGCAGAGGAATGATATCCTTTGAAGATGGAAGAAGAGGCCATGAACCAAGGCATAGAGGTAGCCAGCAGAAGCTGAAAATGGTAAGGAAGTGGATTCTCCCTTCAGCGCCTTCTGAAGGTATCAGGGCTTGACTTTAGCCCAGTAAAACAGATTTTGGACTTCTGATGTTCAGACTTGTAAGAGAATGAATCTTTGCTATTTTAAGTGTGTGGTAATTTGTTAGGGCCACAATAGAATACTAATGCACTGAGCCTCAGTTGTACATCTGTAAAATGAGAATAATAATGCATTATTTCTGGGCTGTGTTAGTTTCCCAGGTTGCTGAAAGCAGAAACCATGAAGTCGGTTGGCTTTAAACAATGAGAATGTATTAGTGCCCAGGTTCAGACTGTGAGGAGGTCCAAATCAAGGTCATCATGGAGGTGATACTTCCTTCCCAAAGCCCAGCTACCAGCAATCATTGGTTCCTCTGCCACCTGCAAGGCACATGGTGATATCTGCTGATCTTTCCCTTCAATTCCAGAGTCTGTCAACTTCAGCTTCTTACTCCTTGGCTTTCTCTCTCTCTCTCTCTGTATTCATTTGGTTTATAAAGGAATCCAGTAACAGGAATAAAACCCATTCTGAATGAGGTCGGTTACCATGTAACTGAAGTAGCTTATCCAAGGATCCTACTTCCAGTGGGTTCACGCCCACAGGAATAGATTCGATTTAAGAACATATTTCTCTGGGGTGCATAGAGCTCCCAACCACCACACTGTTACTGAACAAAGGCTGTGGGGTCTTTTGCCCGATGTGTTCAATAACCAGTTCCTGAGACACCAGGGTTTCAAACAGAGGAAGAGTTTATTACTAGGTATATAGTAGGAGAGCAGATGGCCTAGCGGCCCAAAATCTGTCTCTCCAAACTGCAGTAATTCTGGTAGTTTTATTAGAGAAAAGATGGCCAGGGTTTAGGATAATGAGCACAGTGGCCCCAGGTGATGTTATTAGCGGTGATCTAATTATCGAGCATGCGCAGTCTGATTACAGGCTTAGTCACAGAACATGTGTAAGAAGGTGGTGGGTGAAGTCTAGGTGACTTGTAGGTTAAAGTCTAAGTGACTGCATATGTCAGATGGGCCCATTTTGGTTAGATCCAGGATTGGTTATCAAGATGACTTTGGGCTTTGGGATGGGTGAGTTCTAGGCTGACAAGACCCTTTATTAGTAAATATTAGAGGCTGTCTTTAGTGATTACAAGAATCTAAAATTGAAAAACTGGATAACTGAGTATAAATGAAGGTTATTCACAAGGTTTTTACAATCACAGGGGCAGAAGATAAAAACTATACAATCATTATCAGAAATCAAGGATTACAATCTAGTAATATCTAGTCCAATATACCAGAATGCAAAAACCAAACATCTATATAATGATCCAGTAA
The DNA here is from genome assembly GCA_004026745.1 of Myrmecophaga tridactyla. NCBI lineage: Eukaryota > Metazoa > Chordata > Mammalia > Pilosa > Myrmecophagidae > Myrmecophaga > Myrmecophaga tridactyla. The sequence goes on from PVIY010019949.1 coordinate 7,863, forward strand.
TCAAAACCATCCCTTAAATCCTGATTTCTCAGACAACATAGGCTTACTGTAAAATTAAATAATTTCATTGCAGCAGATAGAGTTATTTTCCTATAATCCCTTCATTCCTTTCTCCTCAACCCTGAAAGCATGGAGCCTTTGGCCTTATTTATTTAAGTATGATAGACCTCTAGCAGTAACTGATATTGGCAGGGAAAGATTTGTTTGTCTTGTAGATGCTGTAGTTGGAAGATTATGGAAGATATGAGCCTGCTTTAAGGAAGGACAGTAAGATACGACCGCTTGTAGGCCAGGATCAAGAACCCAGCAAAGCTGGCTGCTGGGTGAAGAGGACATATGGGTTGAAAACCACTAAGGGAAGTAGATTAGGGAAGAAGGGCTCCTGGACGGCCATTCCAGACAGATTATGTGGACATCAGGGGTCATTCAGTGAGGAGCATAAGTAGGTGTTGAAGGAGTTGGAATTAGGCCTTAAAGATGATCACAACAGGGAAGAGGTAACAGACATTTGTTATTGGAAGACAGCATAAGTAAATTCTCAGAGGACAACTGGGTTGATGGTTTCAACTGCTGCATAGGATGCAGCATACACTGTTGGTTGGTTACGCAATCGTTATTCCCAATTCCCTTTTCTTTTGCCAACTTCCACCAAAGAGTCTAGAAAGTCAGATATTTTCCCCCACTCCTTACAGGTAGAAGTGGCCATGTGATGAGTCAAGAAATAAAGGGCACATTCAGAACGGATAATTGAAGAGAGTAGAGGGAAGGGATTATCACAAAGGTGCAATCAGAGTTAAGGGAAATCAGCACAGGATGACGAACTATCCTGAGGCTAGAGGGAGCAAATTAGGTTGTCATTCCGGTGGGTCTGGTCTGAAGGAACCAGGTGAAGGAGCAGTTCCCAGAACCCAAGGAGAGCTGACTGCAGGAGAGGAGGAGTGGTCTTAGGTGGAGCATGAAGCCACTGCCTACCTTGCCTACTCCTACCAGTGCCTCCCACTGGCTGAACCCGGAAAGGAGATGCAAGCTGGAGAGATCAGCATAAAGGGGATGTGGAAGGAGGGAAGAAGGGTGGAGAGTGGAACTGGAGGGGCAAAAAGTGAATGATCAGAAATAGATTTCAGCGCCTCATGGTGTTAACATAAATGTGTCACTTCTAAGTCACTCACACTAGTACCAAGACCCCTGAACTACCAAAGACACTGCTTCCTTCTCAGAAAATCAAAACCTTTGATTCCAAATGCCATTTGAATTCCAGAACATAATTGGATGACTGAGACTATTTTAAATCTCAGTTACAGGGGTTATTGCAAACAGGAAAACTGGGCTCTAAGAGATGGATAATTCTAGGTCTCCAGATAAGCATCTGTGGTCTCCACCAGCATCAGGCCTGATGTTTCTTTCACTTGTCACCATTGAAAAGAGTTTTTCCAACTGTATTGGCAGCAGCTTTCTTGGCTCTTCTTTGAGATCTGATATTGAGCACATATTTTATCTTATTGCTATCACATCTTGAAGACGAGGAAGCAATACATGGGCCCAGGAAGTACCCCTATAAAAATAAAACTGCAATAAAGACTTAGGGTTTTTTGCTTGTCCTACTCTCTCCCTGGGCATTGCAGAGGGTGCCCCATTAAACACAATTGTTAAATCAATGGCTTATGCTGTTGAATAATTCATCAGCTATGATGTTCTGTTGGGGAAGTCAAGAACCATTCAGAAATTTGGGGGAGAAAATTACCCTCTGGGCAGCAGAGTAGATTACCACCATCTCTTGTTTAAGAGAGAGAGATGGTGGTAATCTGCTCTGCCGATTTTTTCCCCCAAGAATACTCTCTTTCTAAAGATCAAAAAAATTAAAGATGTTAATACACCTGATTAAAATTCAGATTGCACAAAAGAGAATGCAGTAAATGTGTCAGTTAACTGGATCCTAAGCTCTCTTCCCAGAGGCAACTATTATAAGGGTTTCTTGTGTAGCCTTCTGCAGATATTCTAGGCACGTACAATCCTATTCATTCTTTTAGAAAGCTAACATTTCCTTAGCATTTACTATTTCTCTGTAGTGAGTGCTGTTGGTGCCCTCCCAGATGGTATGCCCACTGCCCTGAGGCTGGGAGTGCTGCTTGCACTGGCTCACAGCTGCCCCTCTTCCTCAGCTTTAAGGACGTTGTCTTGTTCAGATATTTGTATGACTGCCTTAGTTTGCAAGGGCTGCTATGACAAATACTACGGACTGGTTGGCTTAAATGACAAGAATTTATTGTTTCATGGTTTTGGAGAATAAAAGTCTGTTTTAGCTTGTTAACACTGCTGGAATTCCAATATCCAGAAATGGGTTGGCTTTTATAAAGAATTTATTGTTACAAGTTTACAGTTCTAAGGCAGTAAAAAATGTCCAAACAAAGGTATCCAGATAAAGATACCTTGACTCAAGAAAAGCTGATCTGGGAAGGCATATGGCTGATATCTGCTTGTCCTTTGGCTTCTGTTTCAAACAGCTTCCCCAAGGGTGTTTCCATTCTGCATCTCCACATGCCTCTGTCTGCGACAGCTCTGAGCATTTTCTGAAATGGTTTCCTCTTAAAGGATTCCAGTAAGCGGATTAAGACCCACCTTGAATGCATGGAGGTACATCTCCATGGAAATCACCTAATCAAAAGGTCCCATCCACAACTGAGTGGGTCACATTTCCACAGTAACAACTTAATCAAAAATATCCTATCCAAACAATAAATCTGCCCCCACAATATTGGATTAGGAAAAAGCATGGCTTTTCTGGGATGCACAACAGCATTAAACCAGCACAAAGTCCAACAGCAAGGTATTACTTTCTCCTGGAGTAGGTAGCATTCTGGCACTCCTCCACCATACGGCAACCTCTCTCTCCTTGTGTCTGCTCCCCTGGTTTCCTCTGGCTTTTGGTTTCTACTTCTGTGTTCTATTTCCTTTGCTTAAACAACAATACCAGATTAAGGCCTGCTCCCATTCAGTTTGGCCACAGTTTAACTAATAATAGCACCTTCAAAGGTCCTATTTATACCTGGGCTCACCTGCAGGACCAGGGATTAGGATTTGAACGTGTCTTTTGTAGGGGACATGATTCAATCCTGAACACCCAAACACCCACCGGCAGGCGGCCTGCAGTCAATGCCTGATTGACATAAGAATACAAAGGCTATCCCTCTGGCTTCAGATGTGAATAACCCTGTATGTAACCCATGCCCCAGAGTTCCCTGTGCTTTCAGACTGAAGCTAGGCTACAGCTGAGACCACATCTTTAAATTTTCACTCCTGTTGCATCCTGTATCTTTCATTCCCCCTGTCTTGAGTGCATTCCCTCAAAAAATCATTTGAACAAGATTTCCTGCTTCAGGTTCTGTTTCTTCTGAAGCTGATCCACTTGAAGGCAGGATGGCAATGAGGTTCTCAATGCTCATGATGGGGGATTATTAATATCCCTGGATTGCTGTGGCAGATTATCTCTGGTGAACTAGAATGTGAAAGCAAAGTCTCTGACATCTGAGAGGGATGAGAGAAAATAGCTACTAAAGGATTGTGAAATTGGGTGGCTACTGTGAAGCAAGTAATGTGTGAGAATCAAAAAAGGAATTTGACAGCATTTAAAGAGATCCTCATCTCCTGCAGCCAGAAGGTGAAGATGAAGGCCGCGCAGAAGCCTTAATTGTAGGAGTGGCAGAACTTCAGAGAAAGTTGAAATCTCAGTTTAGGAAAGTCTCCAATGCCAAAGTCAGGGCTTCGGTAAGGAAGGAGGGGAACCTGAAGGCTTGGGGTGGGGATATCTGAGGAGAGACACTTGAAACCTTGAACCCTCAGAGTCCCCTGAAACTTCTGGGCTTGTAGAAGAGGACCTCTCCCTGTTGTAGGAAGACACAGGCCACTTTTGCCTGATGACTACATAGAGGTCTCGAACGTGGCAGGTGCTTTACAAGGTAATGTTTGCCCTCTTCAGGATTAGCTGCCATCTTCTGTAGTTATGGGTCAAATCTCACCTTGACCTGACTGGGGAAGTTCTAGAACTATAAAGGGAGAGAAGATTTATATGCCTAGGGGATGCAGGACTTGTCCAGATATGGCTCCCGAGGAGGCTGGGTTAAGGGGAGCAGAATATAAAACTAGATAAGGGGAATTTGTCAATACAGGGCACACTCAGGTGACCTAGTATCTAATACTATGACAAGAACCCTGAGGTCTAGTTCTACTGTACTGCTGGGATGGCTACTGGAAGCTGGGAAAAGCAATGGGCACACTCAGTCAAGTAGAGCTGAGAGAACTGCCACGGCAGAAAGTGGAAATAGCAATCAAAAGGCTCAGAGAAGCAAGCATGCTAAGATGAGTCAACCAAGTAAGACTGGAAAACCTTCCAGCTGACTCTGTTCTTTTAAAGGGTCTGGACGATGCTCTGTTTAGCAAGGTGATAACAAATTTTCCATTGAGGTGGCACCAGCATCACTGAGAAGCTCTGTGGTTCTTATCCTCTGTGGGCCAGGGCTGATGTGGAAGATGCCATTACAGAACAGGCTCCTCTAGTAGGTGTGGGCATGACAGGATCCCAGAATAGCAGAGAATTAACTGAGAGAAGTAAGGGCAATCTAATTTCCACAATGGATAGCAAAATTGAAATGGCATCCAAACCGCCTGACCCACAGAAATCTATCGTGGTGGCTAGTAAACTATTTCTAGGACAAGATAAGTAGGCAGCCAAAAAGGTACTGCTGAATATATAATCAGACGAGAACAAGAAGGGATGAGTAGAAGGCTGGGATCAGATGTCACTCCTATGAAAAGTCATCATCTCTTGCCAGATTGAGACCTGAGCCAGTTCTTGGATCCAGAATCCGTGGATTGAAGGACAGGCAGGGTGCCCGTGAGGAAGAACTCTGGGCACCATGAAAGTACATTCGGTAGTGATCTCTTCAGGCTTTCTTCGAAGCGATTTGTGGTTATTTCTTGTGGGTAACCATTCACAGGGGAAAGATACCATGATCTAAGGGATGTTGGATACATGGTCTAAGTTGATGGAGCTACCCAGCCTCATGGCTCCCCTGATAGAATAGGGTCATATAGGAGTCAGGTAATGAATGGAGTCCTGTCCCAGCTCTGTCTCCAGTGGGTCCGCTGGGTCCTCTTACCAACCTGGTGGTGACTTCCCTGATTCTCACATGGATAATTGGAATGGGCATCCTTAGCTGTGATGGAACCCTCATATTGGTTTCTCAAGCTATAGAGTAGGAGGTATTGTAGTAGGAAAGCCAGGGCTTGGAACTGCTCCCCCACCCTGTAGCCCTGGCCTAAAGAGGATAAACACCACTGAGCTTCTCAATGATGCTGGTGCCACTTCAATGGAAAATTTATTATCACCTTGCTAAACAGAGCATCATCCACACCCTTTAAAAGAACAGAGTCAGCTGGAAGGTTTTCGTCTTGCTTGGTTGACTCATCTTAGCGTGCTTGCTTCTCTGAGCCTTTTGATTGCTTTTTGATTTTCCCTCCACCCACACAACCCAGGTAGTAAACAAAACTAATATCCCATTCAGGGGAATAACTGCAATGCCTTGCTCTGGGGCTTTGTTAATTTTCTTGTTTACTGTTCTAATGTATTCCCAAGGAATCTGCATCATCTATCCATTCCGCAGAACCTCATGTTAATGTGACCTGAGGCTACAGAAATGCAAGTACTCTGGATGTCTTGAAAAGACACCCACATTCCAGAGGGTACACAAACCCCATAAAAATTCAGGGCACTGCTTCACTGATGAATTTTTTTTTTAAATATCTGTAGCAGTTATTATTATTTTTAAGTTTTGAGATAATTTTAGACTTATAGAAGAGATGTAAAAATAGTAAGGAAGTTTCCATGTACCCATGCTCCTTGAGTTTGTCTGGCAGTATTTTTTCTTGTATCCTCGGACTCTACAGCTCTAATCACCTTCCTACAAATCTTATATGTCCCATTGCTCCATCAACAAAAAAGGCCAAAGGCTAGAGGTGCTTCAAGTCAGTCAAAGTTTATTCAACTTCCATTATATTCAAATGTGCATAGTTGTTTTCCTCAGCTGTAATGATCTGTTCTAGCAGTTACAAAGATACAAAGATAAATCCATCACCAGTGGCTTCAGGGTTTTCCCTTCGGGCTTCTGACTTCAAGAAGCTCAAAAACTTGTGGGAGTAAAAATAAATAAATAAATAAAATGAACAAGAGAATTTAGTAATTTTTTTATTTCAGCAATCTTATTTTAAAGGTAAGAAAAGAGGCCAACGGTCATAGAGATAATTGGCAGAATAGCAATGGAATCCAGGCTTCTTGGTTCTTGTACTGGTGTTTCCCTCTGTTGTGTTCCTTCATTTTCTAACAAGATTTTAGCACATTTTAAATATTTAAATTATTTTGAACAAAATTCTAGAAGTTGTCAAGATTTAGGAGAGATGCACAGGAACTTCTGATTCACAGAAAATTTAGAGTATAACTTAGCTATATTGAAGCAATGCATCCCAAACCTAGATATCTGGATGCTTATTTTTAGTACACCATACATTTGGTGATGACGGGGACTTTGTATTTTTTTACATTCACTCCCCCCCAGGGGAATGGGACCTTATGGAATGACTACGTAAGCATACACGAATCAGGGCTGAGCGGCTTTGTCTGCGATGCGTGGCTATGTTTATTATTATTTTTACGATTTTTATTCAGTGAGTATTTATTGGAGGCCAACATGAGGAAGGGCGTTGTGTAGGCAAATGAAACGAGTCGCCAGCATTAAGGAGCTTAGGGCCTGGCAGGGTAGGGGACAGACAGACGGTGAAAGCGATGGAGCCCATCAGAGGGGAAGCCGCGTGCTAGAGCTCCGGGTCCTAAACCAGGGACCTAGAACTCGATCTACTAGTCCTTTAGCCGTGACTTCGGACAAGTAAATTAGGCTCCCCACATCTACGCCATTCTGAAACTCTAGGGATTGAGCGAACCGTTGAATTCCCCAGGACAAGGACATGCGTCGGTTTCCCGTTCACCTCCTTTCGCGCCTCTCCACCCACGCCTGCCTCGGTCGTTCTCCAGGAGGTCGGATGCGGAGATGACCGCGGCCCCTTTAAGGGAGCCCTCGGGGGCGGGGCCGCAGGGGCCTCCCGGCGGGGGAGCAGGGGCGGGGCGCCGGGGACCCGGGCTTCCCACGCCGCCGGGGACGCCGTCACGTCACGGCCGCTCGCAGCCAATCAGGATGGAGCCTGACGGGACGCATTACTAGGGCGACGAGCTGGACGCCTCCCCGCCTAGCGATGAATTAGCGGCGGGTTCTCCCGGGAGGTTGTGACCCCTGCGGACTCCCCAGTTTGCCCTCGCGCCCCCCACGTCGTCGCGCGACGTCCCCTGCCGGTCTCAGGTGGGAGCTGGGACTGTCAAGTGGGGGTGAGGGCGCGGGGAAAATGGCGGCGGCGGCCGGGGGATCCCCGAGTCGGCGGAGGGGGAGTCGCTGCGGGAGCTCTTCCTACTGAACCGCGCGGGCCTCCCTCGGGCTGCGACCCCCAGTAACGGTCACCTGGTCGGGAACGGTCACCTCAGTCGCCGGCTGAGGTGAGGAGAGGCGCGCGACAGCGACTCCCGAGGCCGGCGGGGGCGCCGGGGGCCCTGGTGAGGGCCAGGTGGGCGCGGGAGGAGGCGGGGCCGGGCCGGGGGTCCACGGTCCGAGCAGCGGCCCCCGTCCACTCCCCCACCCCGGCGCCTCGGGGGCGGGCAGCGCCCCTGAGCACAGCCCGAGTTCTGCGGCTCTTAAGTCAGATGTGCAAAAACGTCTCAAGTGGCCGCCACGTGCGAGGCTTGACCGTGGGCTGTAGAGGGCAGGGGCTGGCGCCGCCTTTTCTGGGTACCCTCTGGGCTGCAGAAACGTGCCGATGGTTGCTAGACTGGCGGCGCCCCCAAAGGAAAGCTAGGCCCCAGCCGGGGGCTGATGTGAAGCCTGCTGTCGAGGGCGTAGCTTAGCTTCTGCTTGCCCACGTGAAGAGAAGAAAGTAAAAGATGATAGGGCACTTGGGTGTCATCGTGGAGACGTCATGCTTCGTTGTACTTCCCTGGTTCAGGTGGTTTCCCTGGAAGCATCACTCCTGCTTTTGATGTTGATGTAATGGTATTCGGTACGCACGTGGCTGTACATGAGTAGGACTGGGGATTGGAATTCGGTTTAAGCCCGAGGGAAGTATTGAAGATAAGTATTGGTCAAGTTCTTACAAAGATTATATATTTAATCACTTATTTGAGTGTGGAAACATGTCATGAAATATAGCTAGTTGGGTAAATTAAAAAAAAAACTGTCTCAATTTGAAAGTCCTTTTTGCAAAACATTTTTGTATTTTTGAATTAGTAAGATAAAATCCCCCTACCCCCCCCCGTTTTTTTTTGAGTTTCTATTGCCACATTGTGCTTTGATATGATAGATACATATGATTTTGAGTGACTTTTATTTTTAGTTGTAGGTTTGATTTTGTGGAGTGTCTTGTTTTGGTACTGAAAAAGGGCAGTAGCACTTTACTCTGTAGCTGCTGTCTCTGGAGTGCCCATATGTGTTAGATTATGTGAAAGTGAGGCTTCTTTTATCTTTTCATCTGAGCACAGGGGTGGTTCATCTGTTCTGAGCAGGTCTCTAGGATGGCGGTTGCTGACAACCAGGGGGGACAATCCGAAATAATCTAATTTCCAAACACGAATATTTCATCAGTTTGGCCTGGGGCTAGGGGGATGTGTGGTTTCTAGTTCCAACTCTGTCATTTCAGATATCTTAGGTAAATCATAAAACCTGTCTATCTTATCTCTGAAAGGGAGAAAATATTTCTCGCTCAAAGGATATCACTGTGCTGTGTGTGTGTGTGTGAGAGAGAAGCCAGTATTTGTAAAAGAATTTAAATCAGTTAAAAATACAGTGATATTAGCTAACATTTATTCATTTACTCTACCTGGCACTACCAAAAGCATTATATGTACCAACTCAAGTCACCCAACAAGTCTATGAGTTGGGTGGGTATTTTTATCATCTCTGTTTTACAGATGAGGAAACTGAGGCAGAAAGGTTTAAGTAATTGGTGCCAAATCGCACAAGTAGCATCCTGATTCCAGATCCTGTGTTCTTAATCAGCATGCTGTTCTACCTTTCTGTATCGCACAGATGTGTTATTGGTAAGGGGAAATATATGAATAGATTGCTCGTTTGAGTCATTTTGCTGGTGATGGGTTAGTTGTGTTATGATTCGTGCCGGTGGCATCTGTCAGTGATTTGTATGGTGAGGACTGCAGTGACGTGGGCTAAGTGGTATATTCATCCTACCTTTGTCAGTTATTTTAAAAGGTATTAGGAAGAATTGTGATACTTATAGCAGGAAGCACAGGTCAATAATTAAAGAATATTTTAGTTTTTAATTAAATTATTTAAGAGAAGAGCCACTTGCTGGGTGACTTAAGAATAAATTTGTGTTAGTGGGATTTGTTGCTTTGAAATATTTATACGGATTTTCCAGTTTTTATTAACAGAAAAAGATAACATGAACCAAAGTGGCTGGGACATTCATTCTTTCATTGAACCCTAATGGAATAGCCCTGCCAAATCCTTGGAATGCAAACATTAAGTCCTGATTTTGTTCTTGAGGAGTCCAGGAGAAGTCCACAGTCCAGAAGTTTATGACTAGTGAATGAGGCAAATGAATGATTAGCTAATGCAGTGACATAAGTGCTCGTATATAATTGTGGTGGCTACAGAGAACTGTGGGAATACACATGAGGGAACGGTTGCTTCTGCTGTGATGGGCTTGCCTAGGAGAGGGAGGGAACCGACTACTGAACGAAGGGAGAAAGGGCTTGTAGCTGTCGGAGGAAGCAGTGCAAAGCCAGGACTAGTGAGAGTGTGTGACCAGAGGTCAGCCCTGAGTAGGAGGAGCTGAGAGCGAAGCCAGGAAACATTGGGGCCAGACTGAATTCTCAGCCAAGACGGTGACTTTATCCTGTGGGCAGTGGGAACCTGTGGCAGGTTCTTAATCAGGTGAGGAACGTGATCAGCTTTGTGTTCTGGTGAGGTAGCTTTGGGGACAGGGTGAAAGATGTAAGTAGAAAGACTGTAAGTCAGGCCAGCTAAAGACACTTTTTGTGCTGCACACGAGATGGTGAGGGAGCGAATCAAGGCAGTGGTAGAGCAGCCTGTAGGCTCCACATGCATTTTGGCAACAAAATAGGTGATGGATTGTGAAGAAAAATGGTGTGAGGAAGGGGAACGTTCAGGCTGAGCAAATAGAGAAAAGTGTAAGGTGTGTTTGTATGTTTTTTAAATCGTTTTTGGTAACTGCATTCTTGGAGATTGGAGGTATTAACTAATTTAAGAAAAGGGATAAGGCAGGGGGAGCTCCTAGTGTCGGCTTGTGACTGAGTCTCTGAGGATTGTAAGCCTTATGAGGATTGTTGGGCCTGATGAGCTGTAACAAGACTAGGTTTATAAATTCTGCCAGGCCTCTGATTTCTGAGACTACAGAAAACCTAATTATACTCTCAAATGGCATCAGGGCTTAGTAAAGAGTTAGCGCCAGTGGAGGAGAGCTACTCAGAGGGGTGGGAAGAATCGTCTCAGGTACATTTGGGGAAAAATGCTAGAATAATGGGCATTAGGTTTTTTTTTTCGCATGGGCAGGCACCGGGAATTGAACCTGGGTCTCTGGCATGTCAGGCGAGAACTCTGCCTGCTGAGCCACCGTGGCCCGCCCTGTTTTTGCATTAGTTTTTAAAATAACTTTGTACAGAAGTCATTATACTATGGAAGTAGTTACTAATGAATTCTCTAGTTATAAAACCGATCTTTGTTTGAACATTCATAATGCTAGAGTTGTTCGGTCCCCAACAACATGACGTGAATACAGTGCAAATCACTTGCAAGGTAACGTTGCACATTTTGCAAAAGGGTTTCAGCAATTGGAGAACTGCTCAAGCCATTAGTACACGTTAAAGTACTAGGAAGTGAAATAGGCAGAGAGAGATTTCTTAAAAAGGACTTAGAAAGCATTGTAAATCATAAAAATTATTGTAAATTGAACTTCATTAAAATTGAGAACTCTCTATTTAAAGATACCATTAATAGAATGAAGGGCAAAATATAGACTGGAAGAAGATATTTGTGATTCATTTATCTAACGAAGAACTCTTACCCAGAATATATGTGTGTATGTATAACATCAATAAGAAAAAGACAATTTAATTAAGTGCACACAGGACTGACTTGAATAGATACTTTCTAATAGATCTCTGAATGGCCGGTATGTATATGAAAAGTATTGTATATGGGAATAATGCAAATTAAAATAATAATGAGATACTGCTAGCTAATATTTAAAAAATTTTCAGGGTCAGTGTTGGCTAGGCTGTAGAAAACAAATGTTACTAGGAATGTAAAATGGTGCATTCACTTTGGAAAACTGGCTACTTCTACCCATGATTTAGCAATTTCACATGTAGGTACATACCCACAAGAAATGAATGCATGTCTTCTAAAAAATATGTAAAAGAATGTTCATAGCACCTTTTCATAATAGCCATAAATTGGGTGCAACCCATATGTATTTCCCCAGTAGAATGAGTAAATGCATTGTGGTATATTTATAAAATGAAATACTACAAAACCAATTAAAGAGAATGAATTAGCAATACACTCACCAATGTGGATGAATCACACAGATACAATGAAACAGACGTAAGATTGCATACTTCATGATTCCATTTGAATGAAATTAAAAATAGGCACAGCTAGTTCCTGATGATAGAAGTCAGAATAGTGCTTACTCTGAGGTGGTGGTGTTGGTATTGACTGGGAAGGGGCACGAGGGAACTTTCTGGGTTTGGGAAATGCTCTTGATCTATATCAGTGTATATATCTGTAAAATTCAAATTATACCCTAAGATTTGTGTACCTTACTGTATCTGCATTATATTTCATTAAAAAAGAGGTATTGGTGAGAACATGGCCAGTTAACTTTTTTTTTTCCCCAGCAAAGTTTTATTTTAGGGAGAAACAGCTGCCTGGGCAGTGTTTCAAGAGAAAGAGAAATGGCTGCCCCGAGGTGACAGGAGATAGGGTTTTTATGGCTTGAGAATAGGGAATTGGAGGTACAGTTTGGGTGAGTTTTCATTGGTGGTTTTTGGGAGTTGGCAGCCTTCCATTGGTGAAGATTAAAATTTACATGCTGTCTTCCTTATGCAGAGTTGTAACTGTCGGAAGGAAGGTGCAGGTTGAGTAAGGGGAGTCTACCGCAAGAATGCTTTGCCGGAGGGTGGAGGTTGAGTAATGGCAAGTTATCTCAAGAGGGCAACTGCTGGAGGGTGAAGGAGATGCAGGCTGGCATGGACTGGGGTGGGAGAGGCTTTCTGAAATATTTACCAGGGGTAGGTCCCATCATGGGGACCTCTAGGCCTAAGATTCTGATCTTTTTGGTAATATGGAGAATGGGGCTATGATCTGTTTTCTGTAACTGCTTCCAGCAGAAATGGGAATGTTTCCTAAAAGGAAACGTCTGCGGGGAAGGGGGGTGACTGGAAGTGCTGTGGGACAGGAGAAAAAGTTGTTTCTGCTCCTTCTTTTATTGGGAGACATCAGCCAGTTAACTTTTGATGAGGAAAATCTACAGGGACAGTGATGAGACAAGTGCTTTAAAAGAATTTAAAAGGAATATGAAAGATTCCAGGGAAAAAATAATGAAATCTAAAATTCTTTTTGTTAAAATGATTTATAGAATTGCCTTCCAAAAGGCAATTAGGAAATCAAGGTTTTCATATCCTTCCTTTTACAGTTTGATCAGAAAATTATGCCCTAAATTCTACACCAATTATTAATTCTTTGTCCTAGAAATTAGTGTATAGTTGCAAGTATAACCTGAATTTTGATAAAGAAGAGATAAATTATGAAAATAATTTAGTTTTGTTTATTTTTTCTGGAAAATTCTAATCAAATCTCTTTTTCAACGTTATGAAATTGGTCCCTGTTTGTAACTAAGAAGTTAGGATTTAAGGGATGATTATGATTACTGAATCATTATATAGATACTCTTTTTTACTTTCTGGTGTATTAGAGTAGACAGAGGGAAATACCTGAAATCTTTGAACTGTAATCTAGTTGCCTTGATCTCTGATAATGATTGTATAGCCGTTATCTTGTGCCCTTGTGAGTGCAAAAACCATGTGTCTAACCTTTACTTGTACCTATTAATCTAGTGTTTTGATTTTGGTATCTTGTGATCACTAAAGAGAGACCCTAATGTTTATTAATTGGGTCAGCCCAGAACTAACCCACCCCAAGTCCAAAGTTATCTTGATAACCGAAACTGGATCTAACCAAAATGGGCCCACCTGACATGTGCAGCCGAGTACACTTTTAACCTGTAAGTCACCTATACCTCATTGTAATACTAAAAATCATGCCCATCATCCTATTAAGGCCATTTTCTTACATAATCATTCAATCTGTAATTGCTCATTAATTAAATCATCTCTAATGACATCATTTGGTGCCATTGTGCCTATTAGCCAAAGCCTGCCTATCTTTTAATACTATAAAACTATCAGAATTACTGCGATTTGGGCAGACAGATTTTTGGTCCATAGGCTATCTGCTCTCCTGCTCTGTGCCCAGCAGTAAACTTTTTCTCTCTTTGAAAAAGAGTATCTCAGGAATTGATTATTTGAGTGCATTGGGCAAAAGAATCCACCACCTTTGTCCAGTAACAAGTTTAAGAGAAATCACTATGTTACATTTTTCTCTACACTAATTGCTCTTGGATAATGAGGACTGCTTGCAGTTCCTTTGGCTGTAAGTTTTCGAATGCAGTAATGGACTTAAGAAAAGCCTTTGGGGTGTTCACTATAGGAATAAGGTAAAACTCAAAAAGGCCCTTTGTGAGGGAGAATCTTATGGGTCAGGGAGAAGAACATGTTGGTGAGCAGGTTATAGATGCAGTGTCACAAGAGAGGATATGGTGAATGAAATATAGAAATAAGGGAATGACGGGGGAAGGGAAGTAAGCATGGCAGCCATTCTTAGGGCGGGAATGTGGAGTGAAGGGATTGTTTTACCTTCCCCCACAGGAATGCTTTGGTAATTTGGGGAAGGCAGTTTGGCTGTTGCTCTTATTATTTCTGCTGTCCTTTTGTAGTACAAATACTATCTTAGAATTATTTTTTCTTATATTGTGTAGCTTTAAGTAACAGTTTACCTGTGTGGGTAAATTGTGGGGTTAGGAAGGAAAATGGTGGAAGCTAGGAGTGATTTATAAGCCAGCATGTTTGTTTATTTTCCTGGGCATTTTTATATACCTACCACGAGCTTGCTCATGGGAACAGAGTTGACCATGATGTGCCTCCTATCCTTGACTTACTTTCTATAGGGGAAGTAAACAAATCAGTGACATCGGTACGGAGATCATTGAGATTTTGTTACTGTTAGCTTGTCTGTGATGAAAGATGAGCATAATGGCTGTGAAACTGTTATGGAGGATAAAGGTAGTAATGATGACCTTCTTTTTTAGTAGCTTATAATAATAATAATAGCTAATATTTTTTATTGAGTGCTTACTTTTTACCAGGTTCTATTCTAAGTGCCTTAAATTTTTAACTCCTTTCATCTCCTCAACTTCCCCTAGAAAGTAAGTGCTATTATTATCCTCATTTTACCTATGAGGAAACTGAGCCCCAGAGAAGTTTACATGTATTTGAACCTAGGCAGTCCAATTTCAGTCTGCACTCTTAACTGCTATGTTATGATGCCAATTTTACTCCAGTTCAAATTTAAAATATACAGTACTTAAGTGTCATTAGATGTAAGGGATACATGATTATATAAGAGTAGCCTTTTACTACAAACTATGTCCAGATTTTTTGAATGCAATTTATTGTAGCTGCTTAAGGTGATTCTAAAACATGGGAGTTTTAAATGAGATACTCTTTTTATCTTTTCCCTCTTTTTGTATTTTCATGATTGAAAATCATGTTCCATTTTATCATTCTCACATCTTGCATGTTCCATTTTATCATTCTCACATTTAGTAAAAATGTATTACTGGGGGATTATTGTTTGTGCTATAAACATATATATATACACACACACTCATATATATAATAATATTTTATGGTATAGTGATCAAACTGGAGAATTTGTGAATTACTGGCATATGGTACTTGTTAATATAACTGTAGATTTAAACCTAAGGTGTATTTTTAACATGGTTGTTCATTAGAACAATTGATTAAATTAAAGGGAGAATTATATTTGCTTTGTTCCTTACAAGAATGGGAGGGAAGTGGCGAATCAAGATTGAAAATAATCTTGAGTAGTCAAAGGAGTGCCAGGGTTACTTTGCTGAGTTTATTTATGGCAGTAATGAAACCAGCACAATTTTGCTTCTCTTTCCTTTAGAGAAGATATACAAGAGCAGTCAGGGTTAATCAAGAGTGAATCTTCTCTTTGCTAGAACTATTGTTATAAGCAGTTCTAGCTTATATCTATCTATTGAATAGGCTGATCTTTTGGAAACTGAGTCTACATTAGATATAATTGTTCCCAAAGTTCAGTTTATTTATCTCCTTTTATCTAGATTTTTTTTTAACTCCCCCAAATTAGGGGTGTTACATTCTTATTTTGAATTAAGAACTCTAAAATTATATCTTGTTTCCTTTTTGTAATAGGATTTCAGACTTCTCAAGGGTCTTGCATATGCATTTGCTACCTCGTTGCACCATTTCTAGGAGATAGGGTAGATATTTGTGTTAGTTTATTGTGCTGCTGCAACAAATTATTACAAACTTGGTGGCTTAAAACAACAGATTTATTTTCTCACAGTTTTGAAGGCAAGAAGTCTGAAATCAGTATCGGTGAGCCTGGGTCCAGGTGTCAGCAGGGCCGTGCTCTCTCTGGGTGCTCCAGGGGTGAGTCCATTCTTTGTTACTTCCGGTGACTGCTGTCATCCCTTGATTTGTGTCCACATCACTGTAATCTCGGCCTCCATGGTCACATTGCATTGTCTCCTGGGCATGTGGAATCTCCTTGTGCCGCCCTCTTAAAAAGACCCAGGTGAATACATTTAGAGCCCATTCTGATAACCCAGGATAATCTCCCCTTCTCAGGAGCCTTAATTCAACCACACCTGCAAAGTCTTTTTTTTTTTTGCTACATAAGTAATATTCATAACTTTCTTGCAGGGGACATTATTCAGTCTATCATAGTGTTATTTTTTTAGTTTTTGTTTTGGAGATGAAGAAATTAGATTAACTACCCAAAATCACATGGCTGGAGTAAATCTTTCTGTCTCTTGATATGTATTTCCCTACTACCTTTAGAAAATATTAATATTCTATATTTACATGATTTGTTTGCAGCACTGTTTTGGGATTTTTTTTTAATTAGATTGTTTTTGAGGTAGTTTTAGAGTTACATAATACAGTCATGGTACAAAACAGTTTCATCATAAAATTCCTTTATGTTCCCTTTTATAGACACATAATTTCCTTCCCTGACCCCTCATAATCCCTGGTCTGTTTTTCATTTCTAAAACCTTGTCATTGTAAGTATGTTATATAGATGGAATTGTGCAGTATATAACTATTGGGGATTGGCTTTTTCTATTCAGCATAATTTCCTGGAGATTCATCCAAGTTGTTGCATATATCAATGGCTCATTCCTTTTTATTGCTGAGTAGTATTCCTGGTGTAGATGTACGCATTGAAAGACATTGCATTAATTACTGGTTTTGATTATTATGCTTATTATGAATAAAACTGCCATGAACATGTCTACAGGTGTTTTTGTGAACATATTTTTTATTTACTTGTTGGTCTGTTGGGCTCTTCTTGAGTCAGTATAGGTGGTTTGTATGTTTCTAGGAATTTGTCCATTTCATTGAGGTTGTCTAATTTGTTGGATCATTAGATCCTTTTTATTTCTGTGGGGTTGGTAGTAATGTTCCTTCTTTCATATCTGATTTTATTTATTTGCATCCTTTCTCTGTCAGTGTATCTAAAGGTTTGTCAATTTTAGTGATATTTTCAAACAACCAACTTTTGGGTTTGTCGATCCCCTCCATTGTTTTTTAATTCTCTTTTTCATTTATTTCAGCTCTAATCTTTGTTATTTTTTCCTTCTGCTCACTTTGGGTTTCATTTGCTCTTCTTTTTCTGGATCCTTCATTTGTAAAGTTAGATCTCTGAGTTGAGATCTTTCTTCTTTTTTGTTTTAAGCACTTAGAGTTTCGTGTGCTTAAAGGCCTTCAGGCTGCTACCCAATAGTTTTGAACCAACATATAGGAACCCCAGGATGTGCATAGGGATTACTCTCCTCCCTCGGGAATAGGGCCAGGGCCCCACAGTGGGAGCGTAGGCTGGCCCCACACAGTGCTGGGGATGGGGTGTAGGAGGGGTTAGGTTAGCCAGGGTGCCTTGAACTTCATCTACTATTTTAAAGCTGTATTTTCTTGATTCAGCATCCACTCTGTTACTACAACCTTTTAAATGTTTTTCAGAGTTTTGAAGAAGATGGATCTGCCAGTTCTGGTAGTTGTTTAACAATCCTGTGGGACAGTGACATCCTGTGACATTCACCACCATCTTGGTTGACAGGAAGCCCGTAGGATTACTTTTTTTTTTTTTTTTTTTCCTGTAGGACTACTTTTTTATGGAAGAAAAGATGGGGTGGAAATTAAGATGAGTAACTTGGCCAGGAAGAAGCAAGTTAATTTTGGGTCATTTATGTGCGAGTGTCAAAATTTTAACTATGCCTTTATTTCTTCAGAGAGTAATTCTCTGGATCAATTTCAGTAAAACCAGTCCCTCATTAGTTTTAGATCTCTTAAGAATTGACAAGACAGTGAATTAATTTTTGCATTTATATATATTCATAATAAATTTGAATTTCTAGCTTAATATGTAGTTAGATAAATTTATCTTAGTGAAAGATTAGTCTTATGGAGAGGAGAACTCAGTTTTTCTAATGATTGTCAGATATCTTAAAGCCGTGGATTCTTCTCTAAAAGAAGAAAAAGGCATTATGCATTGTGGTTAGGAGATATGTAAGGGAAAATTGTGATAGTCTCTGAAATGAACCCCCCAAAAAAGAATTATTGAATGTTCTCAGTAAAAAACTAGGTAATGTCTAGAGCATTTTTCATGGTTAATTAGTTCTATGTGGTCTATACCTTTCCAGTTGAATTGTCAATTGTAAGTATGTTATATAATTGATAATATAATTAATCAATTAAATAAAATCAGGGACATGCTCATTTTATGTTTGTACAAGAGAATATTATTGTTTTATTTTAAATGATCTTTTAAAAGCTTGAATTCTGAATTTAGCCTGACTTGGCTTGAATCCCTGATGTAACAGTTACTGTCATTGTGATTTGGGCCAGGAAAAATGTTTTTTAACCTAGATCTGTTTACCCACCTGTGGAAAGGGGTTATTAACTGCTGTTTTCATGTTATGGTTGTTGTGAGGCTTAAAAGAGAGTGCAAGTATTATACTTCACACAGTACTTTGCACATCATAAGAAAGATACATATATATATATATAGCTTTATCTTTTTTTCTCTCTCTTACTAAGACTGGGCAAATCATTTCATCTTAGTTTGTGGCTTAGTTTCTTAATCTGTTAAAAAAGGAGGGGAATCTTCATTTGATTGTTGGAGTGTGTGGTTTCCTGGCAGTAACTGGAAGAAATGCTGTGAAATAACTGACACTAGTCACTTTTAGAAGGGAGGATGTTTTTAATATGAAAGTTGCTCTGAGAAAGGGAAATTTAGAATTTGCTCTAATGAGCAGTTAATTAGAACAGCACCTTGGTAATTCAAATTCACTAAACATGGATTGAGATCCTGCTCTTCTGCCTTCTTGCTAGGAAGACTTAGGGGTGAAAATGTGACCTAACAGGATAACATAAATTATTTCCCTTTTTTTTTTTTTTGCGTGGGCAGGCACTGGGAATCGAACCCAGGTCTCTGGCATGGCAGGTGGGAACTCTACCTGTTGCGCCACCATGGCCCGCCGAATTATTTTTCTTTTGCCTTAAAAAGTTTGGAAGGATGGGTCCTGATAGATGAAAGCCTTTAGATCTGCTGAGCGTCTTGATAAGTTGGACGAACTCATCAGGAAGTAGGAACAGGAAAGGGCTGAACTTTGTATAACCTGGAAATAAAAATTTGGAGTTCTAAGGATCATTTTTGCGTAAGTAAGAAGGTGGGGTGATTGAAGAGGAGCTGGAAAGATGGTTCAAGAATGTCTTTTATTTAAATTAACTTCTTCCTCTGACCCTCCAGATTTACAAATATTTTATTCAGGATTGTTTTTGAGGGGTGGGGGATTGAGTAAAGATGTCTTCGCTCGGGCTTGGCTTGGGCTTGAATTGGTTGGATTAGAAGAGGGGATCTTTGGAGGCTGAGAGAATTTAAGCCCCATAGAAATTAGCAGTGGTCTAGGGTAGTGCGTGGGTTTTTGTGGATTGTGTATGTAATTGCAGTGAGTTGGGGAATGGTTCAAGCCAAGGGATTCCCAATTAATATTTCATTGTGATAATGAAAATAAACCTCAATGCGATGTTGGCCATGTGAATAGCAAGGAGTTTATGCAGAATATACCTGTATTTATAGCTGAGAGTTTATACATATGTACGTACCTACGTTTATAACTGAGAGGTGTTTATACATAGGTGTATACCTGTATTTATAAGTGAGTAATGTTCTTTATTATTGTGTTAATATAGTTATAGTACAAAATTTTCCATCTTAACCATTTTTAAGTGTGCATTTCAGTGGAATTAATTACATTCACAATATTGTGCTACTATCATCACCATCCGTTACCAAGACTATATCATGACCCTGGTAACATTCGTTTTGATATAATTAAATTACGTACTATTGTAAACAAAAGCAATGCTCTGCCCAATATAAATGTATTTTAAAGTTGTAGGTAAAATAAAATGAAACTTATAATTTGGCATTAAAATCAGGGTTCAGGAAGTGAGGCAAGTATTGGACAAGCCCTTCTTTTTTTTCCCCTCTAGATAGGTCTTTGAGTTCCTCTAGCCCTTATTGAAACTTGAATATCCTAAGTGTTATGGAGTGTAGGGAGGGGAGCTGCCCCTTACCCCCCTCCTTCCACGAATTGGGATCTAGGCTCAGATTTTGTCCTTGCTGTTCATATTCCCACTAGGGGTGCTGTTGGAAAAGAGGAGGTTTCAGGGACCTGGCTAGTTTTAGCGTTTTAGCTGCCTCCTCTCCCTGGAGTTGGGGTGGGGAGGTGACATGTTGAATTCCCACTGTAAGCACTACCACTATACAGTCCCCCAGCTTCACAAATTAAGCCTGTATTTTAGTCTAATCAACTAACTGTATAGTTGCAATTCTATGGATCTGTAGAGCCCTTTATACCGTGAACCATATGAAGAACGCAGCACACTGTCCCCAAAGCCTGCTTTCCCTTCCCTTCTCATTTGTCACCATTTGTCTTTCCCAGGCTGAAATACAAAGAGTTGGGACTTCTGGGAGGCTGGCAATGAAAGGTTGAAATGATATGTGCATTCTAGGGAAAAATAGATTGTGATGATTCTGAACCCCATGGGCAATTAACAAAACAGTTTCTGGTTACTGAATGTACTTTCTTAAAAGCAGGACTGTAAAAGCTTTGGGTAAGTCTGCTTAATGATTTCCATGTTTTAAGTGTTTATTCTGCTTCATGTATCTGAACACTATGCTTTTCGGAATTGTTCGTAGTTATTCCTGTTTATGTTGGTGTTGCTGAAATGTTCTGTGGTTATTGCTCTATAACCCTTTCTTTGAAGAGATGTATTATAAGTTTCCTGTTAATAGAAAACGGTACGTTTCTATAGAGAACAAAACCCATCATTCCTGTTTGGCGTTAAGCATGTGATTCATTTTGAATGTTTATTTTGAAAATTAGGTACCATTTTGTTTAGAGTCCAAAATATTGGTGAGAAAGTCTTAAATGGTATGTATTTTAGAGTTTATTGCTTAAACTTTCTGCTCTGTTCAGTAACTTGCTTTCATTTGCTGCATTCTAATGCTTCTGTGACCCTATGAGCAGGTATCCTACGTTTGGAGACGTGAGGGCACTTTTTGTGGATACCTCTGACATTGATTCTGGCCAAGTCTTCTCCCATTTCTAGGCTCATTATCATCATCTGTCCAATGTCCATTTTAAATCCCTAGCAATTGCCTTCAGCCTTAACTTGGCTAAATCGGTCTTAATCCCATCTTCAGTTCCCTGCCAGGTGATGTCTGTTTCTGTCTGTTTAATCATCCACGCTTGAAATTTTGTAGTAGTTTGATACTCTCCTCCATCTATCTGCTTTTCCCGTTGCTTCTACTTTTGTAGTTTTTTTGATGTTTTATTTCTTCTTTATTTTTATGCTTATATTATTTCAGTAGCCTACTGGTTGGTTTCTCAAGTAACAACTACCATTTATTGTGAGCTTACCTTTTGTCAGGTAAAAAGTGAGGTGTGTGTGTGCTATGTGCATTATTTCATCTAATACTCACCATAGCCCTGGTGAGTATGTTCTAATTTTATTGTCCTTGTTTTACAGATAAGGAAAGTAAAAGCTTTAAGTAATCATATAACTTGCCTGGGATCACAGAGCTGGAAAGTGTTGGAGAACCCAGTGCTTTCTGTCTTTAAAGCACTTATTTAACTATTTATGCTGAACCAACTACCTGCCTTGCATCTAGATGTTATAACTTCCATATTAACTTGGTAGTGGTGAACTGAGGACTGCTCTTTCTAAAATGTACTGTTATCACAACCTTTTGGGACTCAAAAACTTTCAGTTAGTCTTGTTACTGGAGGCTAAACCCTATACTACTCAGGCAGTCATTCAAGGCACATTGGAGTCCATCAGTTCCATTCTTTATTTAGAACAAATGAAAGCAAACATCTATTGTGTTTCTTGGATGGCCACTCTATTTATGTCTTCAGTGAACTACATTGGAGGTGGACTGTGTGCCCTCCAGCCTTTCTTAAGTATACTTGGAAAGTCAGAATATGTTAAAAGAATGTCAGTGTAAAAATAACACTTGGCCAAGTAAGCAGGATAGATCATTAGGTGCTGTTCTAGAGTTCAACAGAGGAGAAGCTTCATGGAGCAGGTGTATTTTGAACTTGGCCTTAAAGAGATGATAGGACTTGAATGATGGTGGCTGGAAGGTTTCTTCTAGGCAGGAAGACCATGAGTGAAAAGGAATGAAAGGATTTTTGTTGGACATGTATTGAAATGTGGTACTGATGAGAATGAATACTTCAGCTTATCTGAAGAGAACTTTTTCAGTAGCTAAGAACTGCTCCCTGTCCCAAAACATGTCTTGAAAACCTGCAGCATATTATTTTGACTAACTTTTGCCAGGTCTTTGTTCTCTGAAGCTAGAGTTGATGTTAGGAATGAGCCATAGACTATTTTAGGGCCACCCTAAGTGATAAGGTAAGATGAGTGATCATAATACCAGTTATTGTTACTTAACTTTTAGTTGTGTGACTAAAATTGAGAATTACTTTTTTTATATGTTACTTGGGCTGACTAAAGGAGATTTCAAAGTATAAAAGTTCAAAAATGTTTTTAGTAGTGGAATGTGTAATAAGCATACAGATCTTCTATAACCACTGTGAAGGCAGTAGCCATTCTTTAGTATGAGGAAGTTTTGGCAAATCTATATTTTTATAGAACTGTCTTTGTACATGAACTTCTGTAGGGTGTGAATCACTCCTGAATCCCCAAAGTGTGACAATTTATTAGTCATTTGGGTCCCCATTTACAAAAAAAAAATACTTTAATTGATTTTTGTTTTGATTGCGTAAGTGATGCTTAAACATTTTAGAAAATAAGAAATGTATAAAGAACAGTGTTCTAGTTTGCTAGCTGCCAGACTGCAACACACCAGAAATGGATTGGCTTTTAATAAAAGGGGATTTATTTTGTTAGTTCTTCAGAGGAAAGGCAGCTAACTTTCCACTGAGGTTCTTTCTTACGTGGAAGGCACAGGATGGTCTCTGCTGGCCTTCTCTCCAGGCCCCTGGGTTCCAACAACTTTCCCCGGGGTGACTTCTTTCTGCATCTCCAAAGGCCTGGGCTGAGCTGCGAGTGCTGAGATGAGGTATGCTGAGCTGCTTAGGCTGTGCTACCTTGCGGTCTCTTATTTAAGCATCAGCCAATTAAGTCAAACGTCCTTCATTGCAGCAGGCACGCCTCCTAGCCGACTGCAGATATAATCAGCGACAGATGAGGTTCACCTACCATTGGCTCATGAGCCTTAGCAACAAAACTAGGTACGCTCACCTGGCCAAGTTGACAACTGAATCTAACTACCACAACACAAACAGATCAAAATCACATTACTTCTAGAGATTATTGCTAGCTGTCACTAAATTTTATTGTACTGCTCTTGTGTGTATGGCCACTTACACAATTTTACACCATGAAATAAAAATATTTTTTTGAAACATGGCTTCATTAATATAGATGCATGTCATACCTAGAGGTTTTTTTTTCTTTCAAGTAAAATAATCTTTTTTTTTAATGCTTTTATAATGTACACTTTTCATTGAATGTATCATGGCTAGTTTTCTAAAGGATAGCTTATATTGCTCTGGTTTATTCTTTTTACTGGATATATGTTGTTCTATTATGTAGACATAACATAATTTAGCCATTTTAGTATTGATGGACATTTAAACTATTTGTATTTTTACAGACAGATAATGCTTTCAATGAACAGTTTCATACATATATTTTTCTTACTTTTTGAGTACTTTTGTAGACTAGAAGCTTAGGAAGTGGAGTTACTAGGTAATAATATATATATACATTTTAAAATTTGCCAGCTATGCTGAATTGCCTATTCAAAAGGAATATATCCCTTCTTAAGAGTTCCTTTTCTCTTATACCCTCACTTTTGCTGGATAATATTGTTAAATATAAAAAAAGACTGATAAAGTAGTAGTTGGGAACAAAGGGTTGCATTGCTTAATGTTCTTGTTTTTTTTTAATGTATCATTTTATGTAATTGCTTTGATTCTTTGCTCATTTTTTTGATTATTTTTTTTTTTCTAATTCTTTAAGGCTTTCATATTTTACTTGTAACTTGAATTCATCTGGAATTTATTTTGATTTTGTGGAATGAAAACTGCTTAATTCTGAAGGAGATTTAAAGGCTAGTGGGCCTTGAAATTGTCTGGAAAAATTTAGAGGATAATAAATTTTGCTGCCTTTTAAAATAGTTGTCTAAATTTCATTTAAAAAGTTTATTGTGAAGAGAAAAGTTTATTGTGATCTAACTTTTTTTAATTTTAACTTTTATTCTGAAATATAACATATATACAAAAAATCAATAAATTTCCAAGTACATTTTAACAAGTAGTTATAAAACAGATTTTAAAATTTGATATGGGTTACAGTTCCATGATTTTTTGTTTTTTTCTCCTAGCTGCTCCAAGGCACTGGAAACCAATGGAAATATCAATATAATGATTCAGCTGTCATACTCGTTTCTTAAATACTATCTTCTCTGTTATATTCCTCTTTCCCTTTAAATAACATATATACATAAAAGAAATAAATTTCAAAGTACATCACAACAATTAATTGTAGAACATATTTCAGAGTTTGGTATGGGTTACAGTTCCACAATTTTAGGTTTTTATTTCTAGTTGCTCTAAGGCTCTGGAGGCTAAAAGAAATATCAGTCAGCATTCATACTCATTTGTTAAACCCGGCCTTCTCTGTATAACTCCACCATCACCTTTGATCTTTCTCCCACTTTTTAGCGGTATTTGGGCTATGCCCATTCAAACTTTTTCATGTTGAAAGTGGCTGTCGATAATATGGGATGGGGGATGGAAATAGTTGATGTTCTGGAAAGGCCAGCCTCTCTGCATTTAAGGACTTACCTGGTCCAAGGACCTATTTGGAGGTTGTAGGTTTTGGAAAATTACCCTAGTGCGTGGAACCTTTGTAGAATTTTATATAATGCCCTAGGTGTTTTTAAGGATTGGCAGGAATGATTTGGTTGGGGTTTGGCAAGTTATGATAGGTAGCAGTGTCTAACTGAAGCTTGCATAAAAGTGACCTCCAGTATAGCCTCTTGACTGTATTTGAACTCTCTCAGCCACTGATACCTTATTTGTTACACTTCTTGTGGTCTATTTATAAAGTATGTTTGGGAAATAAAATCTTGCCAACAGAAAGACCCCTCTATAACAATATAGAAGAGACAAAATATGAATTATTATTGAGGATGCTTACCAGCTACATGCCTGCAAAGAGAGCTACAAAACCTAAGCAGGATTGCACGTATTTTATACTGTATAGTAGACAAAGCTTGGTCCTGTGAACACTGTGTTGGAGATACTAGAGTTAATTTCAGAGCTGTGGTGTTCATTTGGAAGGGCCAATGGCCTATGATCTTGAGTTATAAAATCTGAAGACTGGGGTTATCTAATTCTTGACCAATTGTTTAATAATTCTGTCTTTATTAAACAATGGTAGGCTGAACAGCAAAAGATATTGTTACCGTAATCCCTGGAAGCTGTGAATGTTACCTTAAATGGCAAAAAAGGTCTTTGAAGATATGAGTGAGTCAAGGATCTTGAATTGGGGGGATTATCCTGAATTATCTGGATAGAACCCTAAATATAACCACATGTGTCTCTATAAGAGGGAGGCAGAGGGAAATTTCACATATATATAAGAGGAGGAGGCAATGTGACCATGGAAGCAGAGATTGGAGTGATGTGGCTGCAAACCAAGGAAAGCTGACAGCCACCAGAAGCTGCAAGAGGCAAGGAACAGATTTTCCCCAGACCCATCTTTAGGGCATGCAGTCTTGCTGACATCTTGATTTCTGCACAGTGATGCCGGTCTCAGAATTAGGAGAGAATAAATTTCCGTTTTGTAAGCCAACAAGTAATTTGTGACAGCAGCCATAGGAAACAAATACCTGCCTGTTTTAGTTTCCTAGGCTGCTTAAAGCAGATCCATGAAATGGGTTGGCTTTTAACAATGGTAATTGTTAAAACTTACATGCTTACAGTTCTTAAGCCCATGAAAATGTCCAAATCAAGACATCATCAAAATGATGCTTTTTTCTTGAAGACTGGCTGCCAGTGATCCTAGTGTCCTCTGTCACATGGCAAGGGACATGGTGGCATCTGCTGGCTCTCTTGTATCTTCTAGGTTTTGTTGCTTTCAGCTTTTTGCTTCCATGGCTTTCTTGCCCTCTCTCTATTCATCCTGTTTATTAAAGGACTCCAGCAAGAGGATTAAGATCCATTCTGAAAGAGAAGGGTCACACATTAACTGAAGTAGCCTCATCAAAAGATCCTACTTCAGATGAGTCCATGCCCACAGGAATGGATTCCCTTCAAGAACATATTTTTTTCTGGGGTATAAACAGTTTCACACTACCACACTACTCTAAGGGGAATGGAGAGAGTTGCTTCCCCTTTATTAAGCAAAGACAATTTCATTGTATTTACCCTTATATTAGTTATTGCTACTAATATTTGGCTCTTGGCTAACTGACCATCATTTATTGGTTGTCACCATTGAATAAGTAAACTTAACACTCTACTAAGTGACATTAAAGTAAACATTAAAAATTAACCTCATTAGTATGTATTTGTAAAATTGATGGCCAAATACTCTGAATTTTTTTTTAATCTGAAAAGTGAATAATTCAGAATCACTTAAATCAGAGGTTCTTTTCTGTTTTGCTTTTGAGTTGAGAATAAAGTCTATATATTTAGCTTTACTAGTAAAGCTGCATAATAGTCACTGGGTGCTTATTAATTGGTTTGAAAGTCTGATAAAGAGGTCCTCTTCAGCTGAAAGAATTTGAAGTTTATAGCATTTTGTCAAAACTTCCCCCTACTATACAAATTCTGTTTTTATTAAACAAGTAATAGATTATAACTAATACTATATTTAGACCTTTTGTGATTATTTTCATTGCTAAATAATTTATTATAATTTTGAAGACTTAGCCATGTACGGGATGCCTTTTAGACTTACAATAACTTCTGACTCCAATTACGGTGCAATTCTGACTCGTAGTACCTGGAGTTAGTCCACGTTCACAGGTTAAGGGCACAAGCCCCTTTGAGCCTATCCTCACTTCAGAAACTAGCCACAATTTGGGGCCCCTGGATCACTGATACTAGATCTTTGGGGGTACCCACTATCTCTTCAGGTTTGAAAATTTGATAAAACAACCTACAGTTCAGAAAAAGTGCTGTGCTTAATGATTAGCATTTTATTGTAGCTAAAAACATACAAATCAGGGCCAACCAAGAGAAGATACACCTCCAGCGAGGTCTGGGAGGATCTCAAATGCTGTGCTTCCATATCTGCTCCCCATGGGGTCAGGACATTGATGTCCCTTACAATCAGATAAAACACCTGAACTTCAGTATCAGGAGTTTTTATTGGGGTTTCATTCCATAGGTACAGCAGACTGAGTTAGTGCTTGCATGGCTTAATTTAATCTCTGGCTCCCTCTCCTTCTGGAGACCAGTAGTTGGGCTGATATGACTTGGCTCACAGCCCCAAACCTCACATCTTTTTTGGCATGGCCTTTCCGTGGTCAGTCCCACCCTGAGTCATCTCCTTAGCATAAACTATCAGTTGTGCTTTGTTAGGAGGGCCCATTGTGAATAACAAAAGACGTTCCTATCATGGGAAAATTCCCGAAATTTAGAGGTAAAGCCCACCTAGTTTTTTATTTTACAACGAAAGCTGTCTAGCAAAATTGTAGTTTTCAGTTTGCTGCTAAATTTATTATTTTCCTGACCTTATTTTTTATTTTTTATTTTTTAAAATTTGCATATGGGCAGGAGGCACCAGGGATCAAACTCCAGACCTCCAACACGGCAGGTCGGAGCTCTGCCTGCTGAGCCACGGCAGCCCGCCCTGACCTTGTTTTTTAAAGTATATACAAGAAGTTTAATTCCTATCCAAGTCTACTTTTGTCTACTTCTAGTTTTTTTTCTTTTTGGTTAGAATTTTCAGGGCTTTGTTTTCCACAGAGAACCAAAAGTACTTTAAAATTCTGTTTTTTTCCATTTTTTGAAAATTTATGCATTTTTACTTTATCTGTATTTCTGTTTTCTTTACTACCTTTGTTTTATTTTAAAATCTTAATTGTTTGCTTAGTATATGTACATTCTATTTATTTAAACATTAAGATTATTTTGGACAGTATATTAACTATCTATGTTTAGCTTTGGATGGATTCCATCACTTTTGATAAGTGTTGTTCTTGTATTTTTTCCAAGTTATTTGTTGCATTGGTTCTGAATTCTGGTGAGCATCAGCCTCAACTAGAGGGAGGGCTTACTAAAAATACACGTTATCATTCCACTTTAGACCTATATGAGAATTTCTGATTTAGGGCCTGAGCTTTATATTTTTAACAAGCCCCTCAGCTAATCTGGGTACACAGTAAAGTTTGAGAACCACAAGTCTTATCTGTCCTTAATTTGTTCATTAATTCAGCAATTATTTTGGAGAGTTTAAACATTCCAAATCATTAGGGCGCTTTGTTTTTTGAATTTATTATTAATTCTTAGATTAATTGTGTTTGTCATATTTTGCTTGAGCTGCTATCACAAATACCACACAACGGGTTGGCTTAAACAACAGGAATTTATTGGTTCATGGTTGTGAAGCTAAAAAGTTCAGAATTTAGATGTTGGCAAAGCTTGCTTTCTCATCATAGACTGGCATTTTTCTGGTGCTGGCTTGTGGCAATTCTTGGGGTTCCTTGGCTTTGCTGTCACATGGTGTTGTCTTCACCTTCCTCTTCCCATAAGGCCTCAGGTGATTCGGATGCAGACCCACCCTCATTCAGTTGGGCCACACCTTGGTTAAAAATAACCTCTTCACGAGGTCCTGTTTAGACTGGATTAGATCAGTCCTGGGAGGCATGTCTCTGTTGGGATTCATAATTCAGTCTGCCTCAGTGTTGTAGTTAGAAAAGTGCCCTGTAAAGAAAGTTGTTTCCATTATGGCTTAACATCGAGTCAGGTTTTGCTTATGGCCTGTGGATACTTGAAAAACATAGGCCATTTGCTAGCTGTCTTCTGATTTTTTCAAAAAAATTGTTTAATCAAATAAGGAAACTGTAGTTAATTGAGTAATTGTTATAGCAGTTTCAAAATCATCTCAAGTTAGTGTTAATGTTAAAAATGAGACAAAATCATTGCTACAATCCTATAAAGCCAAGGCATATTTTTGAGTTAGGTTTGCTTACTGAGAACCTCTGTCAGTATTTTAGTTTGTGTCAAATGAAATAGTCATTTTGTAAGTTAAAGGTGGTCAAATAATAGCAATTTTATATTATTCAGTAAACTTTTTATGATTTCATTTATTTTGCTAGATTTTAAGAAGTTGAATGAATTCAGGATAGTAAGATATGCTCATTGTAGATCTCTAGGAGACACTGATCAAAAAATGAGTTTTATTTCTTTTCAAATGTTAACCTATTTATTTAGGTTGTATTGAGATGCCATATTTTACTTAAGGAAACTCACATTTTGTTGAACTGGGCTTTCCTTTTGACTACCTATATTTTTCTTGTAATGCCAGTAGCACTTCTTTAAAACTCGTCTGTTTTAAAATGTACCGAGGTGTTTGCTCATAGAGGCAGCAAAAATTAATTGTTCTTGTTTATAATTTATGTTTTGCTATTCATTTCAGAATCAAAGTGGAGAAATATATTTGAAAATGGATAGGAGTGTTTAATCTTATTGATGAAAGGTATGTTGATGAATAAAGGAGAAAACCACTCTCTTCATCTCCTTTTCATAAATCATCTTTCTTTATGAGGACTATAGATGCTAAATTTCTTGAGGTCTTGCCTTTTTCTGTTTCTTAAAGGAAAATGGGAATTTAAGGAGGAATTTTAATTTACATATATATATATATATGTTCTTCATATGTTTTATACACACACACACTTCTTTAGTTTAGTAGTTGTCCCTCAATGCTCTCAAAGCTTTTGGATTTCCTTGAAACTGCCTTAGAAACCTCAGTTTAAGGGGTAGGGCTGGAGAAGACAAGATGGCTGCCTCCTTTTGTAGTCCCCTCTCTGCCTGCTCATTGCAATCAGAATAACCCTTAAAAATGTTCTCTTTTGTGTCTTATATGGATTTTATTTTTAATGTTTTATGGGTTTTAAAAACTTGGAAGCTTCTTCTTTTAATTTAGGAACATACTCTTTCTATCCTGCTTTATTTTTCTTTATAGAGCATATTACCAATCACCATACTATATGATTTTCTTTGTTTATTGTTTATAGAACTTGTCATCTTCCAAAATGCTGTATTATTTTACTCTATTTTGTTCATTGATGTATCCCCAAAACCTAGAATAGTGCTTACTACATAAGTCCCTCAACCAATATTTTTTAGTTGAATAAATTACTTTTAAATTGCCTGTCTCAAAAGTTTTTTATATTAAAAATTATTTATTTAGATAAGTGCATTCTAGTATCTTTCTTTTGAATCTTTGAAAATTTTTCTAAAACTTGGAGTCAGTTGTTAAACTGGTAAAAAGTTTATGTAAGTAGTCCCAGTATTAAGAACAGACCAAATGTTCAAAATGGTTATAATTTTTGGACTTAGTGCTTTTGTGCTCACTAATATAAAGGAAGCCTTTATGAAAAAGGAGAAAAAAAGGAAATGGACTTTCAGACTTCATTTACTCTTTCAATGGTTGCAATTGGCAATTACACTTACTTCTAAGCCTTTGCTTATCATTACTGTCTTGTGAAAAAGAAAGATTTGCCTAGATTGAGCCTTAAACATTTTTTTCATGTGTTAATTACTTTCTTTCTTTGAAATAAATGTTATACACGTCAGCCAGTTTTTCCAAAGTTAACTCTGTTGTTGGAGTGATTATTTTCTTTAATTGTTTTCACTAACTATTCAAAGGGCATCACTCATTGTAGAGTGAGTATTTGTGGGCAGCAGGCTGTGTGGTTGCTACATTTGTGTCTTCATTGTCTGCAGTCTCTGTATCCATTTTGCAAGTTCAAAAACCTGTTTTTACCCCTTCTTCTAGGACTGAGAACTTATGTCATGCCAATGAAATTCACTTGGGATTGATTTGTCAAAAGCAGAGGGCCTGTTTATTAATTTATGTTGGGAATACAGATCTTTCCAGTTCAATTCATATTCCTTGTTTGGAGATACCGAAGTACTGAGCAAAGTCTTATCTATAATCTGAAGTTGACTAATGTGTTAAAATATAATTTGCAGAAAAAGGTAAAATCTTAAGGACTGTTGAAATGAATTGCAAATGAACGCAAAACTGGTTCTTGGGTGGAGGGAGAAGAGAGGGGAGAAAAGTCAGTTGGCCTCCCTCCTGGACAGGACAAAATTTTTATGTCTGTCAGTTACGTACAACTTACAGAGTTGTAAAATATCTCCCACAGAATTGGAATTTGATAAGGCAGGGTGTGCTATAAAACTGCATATTTTTTTCTTGAAAGTACAGATTTTTCTCTGTAAGTGAGAATGTATATTAGAGTGAATGGGAGTCAGTGGATATTCAAGGATCATTCTCCTGGACCCTCATGGAGTCTGGTGAACCCTTTCGTTTGTATCCTTAACCTTGATAATATTGAATGTTGAAAAATAATATGGTTTTCAATAATTTAAATAATTAAGTACACTCAGTCCAAGCTTG
The DNA here is from genome assembly GCA_004026745.1 of Myrmecophaga tridactyla. NCBI lineage: Eukaryota > Metazoa > Chordata > Mammalia > Pilosa > Myrmecophagidae > Myrmecophaga > Myrmecophaga tridactyla. Next base: position 39,631 of record PVIY010019949.1, read on the forward strand.
GATTTTCTGTGCTCTTCTTAGAGAAGTTGACAGTTTTCTCTTTGGCACTGGGTCCTTTTTTGGATAGGGAACTTGGGATTTGGTTGTATGTATCAGTAATAAATGTATCTAGCTTTGTCTGCTTTTCTTTTATAAACATAATTATTAAAGTTATGAAAAATTATTGGGAGGCTATATAGTATAGCCATATATGGTATTTCCATGTTTGGTGTTTTCATATATGGTATTTCCATATATTGGAAAGAGCCTAGACTTTATGAAAATCTGGATTATTCCATAACCAGGGCATGTAAGTATTATGACTTTGAGAATCTTCCTTTTAATTCCTTCTGAACATGTTTTCTTTTTGGGGGGGGGTGGTGCATGATCTGGGAATTGAACCCGGGTGTCCTGCATGAAAGGTGAGCATTCTACCACTAAACCATCCGTGCACCCTCCTTCTGAACATTTTAATGCAAGTTTGAACAGGGTAATTTAAAAATTATATGTTTTATAGAACTGGGTGCAGTATTTCTCTAGTAGAGCAAATTTTACATGATTTTTTTAATGCTTCTTTCTGGTACAAGTTTTCCTAATATATGATGCCCTCTAGTGAATACAGCATTTCAAATAGAGGCTAAGGAGAGGCAGTAATCAGTATGATGAAATCTCATTTAGAAATCTGCAAAGGGAACATTCTAGTAATTAGAACTATTCCTGTGTGCCTTGTAAAGATGATATAGACTTCTGTCCCTGGAGAGTTCAAGCAGAAATTTGGAAATCCCCCATGAGTCTTATTGTTGAAGTAAGTGAAATTGTTCCAGATGACTTCTAAAACCTCCTTCAGCTTCAAGATTCTAGATTCCATATAAATCATTAGTCCCCAGTCTATAAATATTGAACATCCACTAAGTATTTAGCGTTGTCCTGGCACTTAAGAAGGATTCACAGCTTATGTAAGTCATGGATACCACTTGAAGTAGCTTAAGCATCAGTTCGGAGACAATACTAGAAGCTTTAAATCTCTGTTACTAGAGTCTCCCTGAACAGTTTACCTTAGGCCATTTGATTCCCACAATAATCATGATATAGGTTGTAGTTTTATTACTATTTTACTAATATAGAATCTGAGACTCAGAGAGTTTGATAATTTACCCAAAGTCACAAGTAATTGATAGAACCAGAACCAGCTTATGTAAAATAATATTGGGTAGGTTAAGATAATATTTGTTTGCATGTTGCCAGTTCTCTGATACCGTACTTCATTGTCTGTATCAAGCTAGCTCAGAAAACTTTTGTACACATTTTTTAATATTCTTACAATTGTGTTTTTTAAAATTAGAAGTTATAGGTTTAAGAAAAATACGTACAGAAAGTGTAGAATTCCAAAATACCACTCCGCGCTGCCAGTTTTCCCCATTATTATTATTATTTTTTTTATTTTTATTTTTTTAAATTTGCATATGGGCAGGAGGCACCAGGGATCGAACTCCAGACCTCCAGCACGGCAGGTCGGAGCTCTGCCTGCTGAGCCACGGCAGCCGCCCTTCCCCATTATTAATACTTTGCTTTAGTGTGGTGACTTTGTTACAATTGATGGAACAATATTTTTATAATTACACTATTAACTATTGTCCACAAACAGTATTCCCTGTTTGTGTTGTACAGTCCCAGGATTGTTTCCTATTACAATTTTGTTCTAATAGTGTCATATCTAAAATTTACCTTTTTAACCACATTCAGATATATAATTCAGTGATAAGTCTATTCGCATTGATATATTACCATCACCACCATCCATTACCAAAATTTTTCTGACATCCCAAGCAGAAACTCTTGTACCAATTAAACATTAACTTCCCATCCCTATCACCATCCTTGCCCCTTTTAAACTATATTTTATTTCTGACTCTGTGAATTTGCTTATTCTAACTATTTAATATTGGTGAGATCATGCAATATTTGTTTTTTTGAGTCTGGCTTATTTTACTCAACTTGATGTCTCCGAGGTTCATCCTTGTATCTGGATACATGTATCAGAGCTTGTATCATATACATTGTATGTATGAGAACTTTGAATGTGCCATTGAATGTTTATACAACATTTTGTTTATCCATTCAGCATGGAAACTTGGGTTGCTTCCATCTTTTGGCAATTGTAAATAATGCTTCTATGAACATCGGTGTGTAAACATCTGTTGGAGTTCCTGTTTTCAGTTCTTTGGGGCATATATACCTGAAAGTGGGATTGCTGTTAATGCCTACTTTCATATTTATTTGATTTTTTTGTATTGTGTAATTTTGACTCCCTTCTTATGCTTTCTGTGTGTATATATTTCATGTGTTTTCATTGTGGTGCTTAAATTTAACCTACTGAATCTGTATCACGTTTGATTTGTTAACAGCTTTACTTCAGTAGTGTACATGTGCAGTTTTCCTATACCGCTCCATCCCCCTGCCTTTTTGCTGTATGTGTTACAAATTATATCTTTATACACTGTATGTACAAAATCATGGATTTATCATCACTGTTTGTTTTTGCATTTTACAACTTGTGCTAAGTAAAAAGTGGAGTTACATACCACAAAATAAAATACAGTAGTACTTGCATTCATAATTACCTATATGGTTACCTTTACCGAGGTCTTTATTTCTTTATGCTGTTTCAACCCACTGTCTGGTGTCTTTCCTTTCAGTCTGAAGAGTTCCTTTAGCATTGCTTTTCAGCAAGTCTAATGGTGGCAAACTACTCTGCTTCTGTTAAACTGGAATGTTTTAATCTCTCCTTCATTTTTGAAAAATAGTCTCATCAGATAAAAATTCTTCATTGGCAATTATTGTCTTTCATAATTTTAAATATTTTTGTCTCACTGCTTTCTTGACTCTGTGGTTTCTGATGAGAAATCGACATTTAATCTTTTTGGGACTTGCTTGTGTAAAACATGTTCTTTTCTTTTGCTCCCTTCAGAACTGTCTTATCCTTGGCCATTCGATAGTTTAATTACCATTTTTTGGGTGTGATTCTTTTCGAGTTTATGCTGTTTTGGGTTCATTGCCTTTTTTTTTTCTAGGTATACTTTTTTGATGGTACATGACAAAGTAGGGTTCTTAGCCCCTCACCTTCTTCAGGGGTCTGGTATGGAAGCTATGAAGGATGGGCGATTCTCAGGGTTGGGTGATAGAGTTGGGGCCAGGGCTCCCTAGCAGCTGACAGTTTCTTTCTTCCTCCCGTGCTTTCACTGGGGCTGGTCATCCAGAGGCTGTTACTCCTTGGAGGCCATGTAGACCATAGGATCCATTGCCCTATTGCTGTAGCCAAATTCATTGTCATACCAGGACATGAGCTTAATGAAGTGGTCATTGAGAGCAATGCCAGCCCCGGAATCAAAGGTGGAAGAGTGGGTGTCACTGTTGCAGGAGACAGCCTGGTCCTCAGTGTGGCGCAGGATGCTCTTTAGGGGCCCCTTTGATACCTGCTTCACCACCTTCTTGATGTTATTGTTCTTGACCACTTTCTCCAGTTGGCAGGTCAGATCCACAATGGACACATTGGGGGTGGGGATGCAGAAGGCCATGCCAGCTTCCCGTTCAGGTCCAGGATAACCTTGCCCAGCACATTGGCAGCGCTGGTAGATGCAGGGATGATATTTTGGGCATCCCCATGGCCATCACACCACATTTTCCTGGAAGGGCCATCCATAGTCTTCGGGGTGGCAGTGATGGTGTAGACAGTTGTCATGAGTCCCTCCATGATGCCAAAGTTGGCATGGATGACTTTGGCCAGGAGGCCAGGTAGCTGGCTGTGCAGGAAGCATTGCTGATGATCTTGAGGAAGTTGTCATACTTCTCATGGTTCACGCCCATTACAAACATGGGGCATCAGCCAAAGGGGCAGAGATGATGGCTGTTTTGGCATCACCTTTCAGGTGATCCCCAGCCTTCTCCATGGTTGTGAAGACAACAGTGGACTCCACAACATATTCAGCACCAACATCACCCCATTTGATGTTAGTGGGATCTCATTCCTGGAATATAGTAATGGGATTCCCATTGATGACAAGCTTCCCATTCTCAACAATGCGGTGTCTTTGAACTTGCCATGGGTGGAATCATACTGGAACATGTAGACCATCTAGTTAAGTTCGATGAAGTGGTCATTGATGGCAACACCCTGTACTTTTCCAGAGTTTACAGCAGCCCTGGTGACCAGATGCCCAATACAGCCAAATTTGACCTTCACCATCGTGCCTCAGAAATGTGGCTGACACTGCATGAATATATGAGGCTGTCTGTCTAGAGAGGAGGAGCAGAGAGCCTCATTGGCTTCTTGAATGTGCACTTTCCTGTCTTTATTTAAATTTGGGAGTTTTCTGCCATTTTTTCCTTTAATATTTGTTCTTCCCCCCTCTTTTTTCTCCTTCTGGAGAATGCATATATTGTTATGCTTGCCGGTGACCCCCAGGTCCCTTATATTCTGTTCACTTTTTTTCATCCTTTTTACTTTCTGCTCCTCAGCCTGAATAATTTCAGTTGTCTTATCTGCAGATTCACCGATTTCTTTCTTCTGCCAGCTCCAAACCCTTGAGGAAAGTTTTCATTTCACTTATAGTGGTCTAAATTCCAGTTTTCTGTTTGTTCCCTTTAAAACTTTCTTTCTCCAGCTTGAGATTCTCATATTGTTTATTTATCATTTTCCTGATATCCTTTGTTACTCCATGTTTTTTCCCTTTATCTCCTTGAGTGTGCTGAGTTCATTGTTTTAAAGTCTTTGTCTTTATGTTCAAAGTCTGGTCCTCTTTTTAGATGGCTTTTGGATTTTTACCTTGTTCTATTGGGTGGCCCATCATTTCCAGTTTCTTTGTCTTGGCAGTCTTTTGTTGCACTCTTTAAAGTATAATATTTTGATTTTAATGAAGAGTTAATATTTTTTTTATAAACTTTTATTAATTAAAAAACTTAACAAAAGAACATTAAGATATCATTCCATTCTACATATACAATCAGTAATTCTTAATATTATCACATAGTTGCATATTCATCATTTCTTAGAACATTTGCATCGATTTAGAAAAAGAAATAAAAAGACATCAGAAAAAGAAATAAAACGATAATGGAGAAAAAAGATTATACATACCATACCCCTTACCCCTTGCTTTCATTTATCACTAGCATTTCAAACTAAATTTATTTTAACATTTGTTCCCCCTATTATTTATTTTTATTCCATATGTTCTACTCTTTTGTTGATATAGTAGCTGAAAGGAGCATCAGACACAAGGTTTTCACATTCACAGAGTCTCATTGTGAAAGCT
>PVIY010019950.1:0-17021 GCA_004026745.1 Myrmecophaga tridactyla
TTTAAAAGCATGTTGGCAGCTTATCAAACTAATGCAGTATGTAAGAAAGCAAAATTTATTTTTGATAAAATCATGGTCTTAATGTGAACTGTGGAGGTAATAGATGGAATGTAGAACAGAACAAAAAAACAGAAGAGAAGCAGACTAATTTGTTGAGAGTATTGTCTTATTAAAAATTAAGACCTATAACCCAAATAGGGTTCCTAGGCCAGAAAAATCCTGAAACCCAGTGGGGGCCAGACTCTCCAAGATTATCAACTAATTACGCCCTTGCATCCTTTATTGTTGGTATCCCTTCTCAACATGAAAAAGTTAGAATGGTCATTCCCCAAAGATCTATATAGATTGGGAGAAGAATCAAAGGAGGAGGAGTTGTAACAGAAAAAATAGGATCTAACAAGTGAGTATGACCGCTGAATCAATATATTGCTATTTCATTAGGCCTCCAGTGTTTTAGAGCAGCTAGAAAGAAAAATCTGAAACAGTAGAATGGTAACTCAAAAAAAATTCTATAATTTGTCCTGTATCTACATGTTTAAATGTACTTTGAAAACTATTGCTTTTGTTTTCTTTTTTGTATGTATGTCATATTTCACAATACAAAATGATAAACTAAAATATTGGAGACTGGACTAAAAATCACATGATTTTTAACGCTTGGCGTTACTCCTGGAACCAAACACAGACTACAGAATGGCTAAAATTAAAAAAAAGAAAAGAAAAGAAAAGAAAAAACTCTAGCAACCTCAAAAGCTGTTGACGAAGTAGCATGACTAGAAATTTTAGATACTATTGGTTGGAGTGTAAATTGATACAATCACATTGGAAAAAGCTCAGTCAATTTTGTTAAGAAAATGAAATGATCCAAATGAAACAGAAAAATAATACATCTATTCTACATCTCAGCTCTACTCCTGATACTTATCTAAGAGATATAAGAAAATACAGTCAATAAAAGGCTTATACAAGAGTTTTCATAGCATTTTATTCATGTTCTCCAAAAGTGGGATGACTGGAAATGGGCCAGGTGTCTTAAAAGTGAAACTAGCTGCGTATATTCAAATAATGGAATAGCATGCAGAAAAAAAAAAAAGGAACGATGCTACTGATTTGTGCAATGACCTTGACAACACTCAAAAACTTTATACTCAATGAAAGAAGGCTTACACACAAGAATCTGGAGTGATTGTATTTACGTAAAATTGCAGAACATATAAAATTAGTCTATAATCAATAAAAAACAGAGCAGTGTTTGCTTCTGGGGTGTGGGGGAAGAGGTCTGGGAAAACAAAACAAATGAAGTACAAGGTAATCTTCTGGAGTGATGGCAATATCTTAAAATTTTATAGAAGTTTGGTATTACACAGATATATGAATTTTAAAAACTCAGCAAATGCACTCCTGTGCATTCATTTCATTGTATGGAAAATTCAGGTTGAAATTTAACAATGTAAATGATTTTTATTCAAATTAATGATGTAAATGTTCAGGTACTTAGGGGGAAATATATGCGTATCTTTGTAATGAACTTTGAAATGTATTAAAATGTGATTAATTAATGGATGCTGGGATGGACAGTTAGTAGATGGATAGATTTATAATAATGATATATAATAAAGCACATATAATGAAATATTAATGATAAAATGTAAAGAATGCATATACAGGGGTTCATTGGAAAATTATTTTAACTTTGCTCTGTTTGAAATTCTCATAATATACTTCAAAAAAAATGTCCTTCCCTTCTCCAAACTTCTACAGTTAAGACGAAATTTGATAAGTCTATACAGCCCATAAAGAGTGCTAAGTAACTAATGCCCGCTTCAGATTTGGCCAACACTGATATAAAAGGAAAAACCTCCCAGAGGAGGGAAACTGGAGTCAAAGAGAAGAAGAAAGAAGTACTCTCCTCCTACAATAGTAAATTTGAGCCCTATTCCCCTCCTAGTCTAGAGAGCTCAAAACATCTTCCAGTGGGATTACAGATTTCCTTAGGGCCAGTGACTTTGCTTTATCTTCCATTCCTTCATTTTTCAAATAAGGCTATTTATTATAGTTTATCTGTCTCCTATCCCATCATTGTATATAGATCATTAGTGACTATTTTTTTGTTGTTGTGAATTTGTGTTGTTATGATTAAGTAGCTTTTTTTTTCCAGTCATGCATTTCTGGATCGAAGTAGCCACAATCAAATTCGACATAAAGATCAATCGTTTTCATCTAGACATCCTGGTATTTGAGTTCAATACCATGAAAGGATTCTAATGATTTTATCTCCCTTAAGAGAGGTTGAATTTTTATGCATGTACAAAGAATAGAGTAGCAAATATTTGTTACTAGAAAAGTAAATTGTGAAAGATACCTCAAGCATTCACGTCCACTCACATTTCCTCCACTCTGGACACACAGGCTCTGCACTTCTTTGCCTCCTTGGAGTTTGGCAGAGCCCTGTGGTTAGTTCTGTCCTACAAAATGTGAGCAGAAGTAGCAATGTGTGGCACTTCAAGGATGAGGCACTCAAAGCCCTGTGTGGGATCCTATCTCTCTCTCTCTCTCTCTCTTATTCTATTATGGAAAACACGGGGCCTTATGCTCCAAATCGTACAGCCACAAGATGGTGGATTCCCTGACAGTCTGGTATCATGAGTGATTATGAGAAGAAAAGTCTTTTATTGACCTAAATGGGACAGATAGCAGAAATTACAAATATTTGGGTTTTCCTTCATCACTGAAATGTTGATGTTAACTATAATCAGAGTATAATCTATTCTATCCTGGTTGATTTAATGAACAATGATTACTTATTTACATTTTTAAGTTAAAGGCAACATGAATTGAAAGTCAAATGGGTATTGATGGGGAGCAAATTATTGGTCAAGAGGTTGTAACATTTGAGAATCTTAACAAAGGAAAGAAAGAACATTGATTTCCACAAGTAAGAAATATTCAAATATAAAAGAGAATTTCCCTTATATTAAGAATGACTATCTTCTTGACTAAAAGGTGAAAAAATACCAAGAAAGGAAGAATATAAAAATATATCTAAATGTCTTCTTATGAAATTTAATATCCATGATAAAGAAAAATACAAAATTGTAAGAGATACCAAATAGAACTGAATATAACCAATTATGCAGAAAAAAGAATTACAGTTGAAAAATTAGCACTAATATGTAAGGTAAACAACATATAAAGGAAAATTATTTTGAATACTGATATCTAATCCAAAGACATTATCAATCAGATGTGAAGTAAAAACAAAGATGCTTTCAGATAATCAAGAATCCAGACATTTTGCCACTTGTAGATATTTTCTAAATTTTATATATGCACAAAAATCAATTTATTCAAATCAAAGAAAAAAATGACATCAGTAAAAGATGACTACTTGTCATAAAATATACAGAGGTGACTTGATTATGTTCAGAAAAAGGAGGATAGAAAAAAATATTTTAAAAGAAGCAATACTATCTTGACGTTTTGGCTCTTTTTTTCAAGATGTCTAGGTTTAGTGACATAAGCCTGCCCAATTGTAATAGTTATTATACAGTACAAAATATAACAAAAATCATTATTAATATGTTTTAATTATATTTAAAATGTTTTTCAGGCACTTTCTATTTATGGAGTCAACCTTTAGAGAAAGTATTGGAAATACATACTTTTGGTCCACTTTTTCAAATCTGACACAATCCTAATAATTTTGATACTGTAGCAGAGGTTAGTAGTTTATATTTTCTTCTATAAAAATTCAACATAGATAGATAGATATTTAAATTTATTGTTAGAAAATAATAAAAACAGTCAAAATCCAAAATATATAATTTCCTAATGTAATTATGCATACAGAGGGTGTAGTAGTTAGGTTCAGGTGTCAACTAGGCCAGGTGCCTAGTTCTGTTGCTGTGGACAGGAGCCAATGGCATGTGAAGCCCATCTGTCACTGATTACATCTGCAGTCAGCTAGGAGGCGTGCCTGCTGCAATGAATGATGTTTGATATAATTGGCTAGATGCTTAAATGAGAAAGCTTAATTTAGCACAGCCCAAGCAGCTCAGCATACCTCATCTCAGCACTCACAGCTCAGCTCAGGCCTTTGGAGATGCAGAAAGGAATCACCCCAGGGAAAGTTGTTGGAACCCAGAGGCCTGGAGAGAAGGCCTGCAGATATCACCGTGCACCTTCCCACGTGAGAAGGAACCTCAGATGAAAGTTAGTTGCCTTTCCTCTGAAGAGCTATACAGTTTTAACTAAATAAATCCCCTTTTATTAAAAGCCAGTCCATCACTGGTGTGTTGCATTCTGGCAGCTTTGGCAGACTAAAACAGAAGGATAGTAAGCTAATCTAAACTTCTTTATGCATATAGAGGAATAGTAAGTTAATCTAAAATTCTTTATGGCGTTGATTTTTACATTATGTATTAAAACAATAAATGTTTCTATGTTAATTTCAAAAGTACAATTATCTAAATTTACTCATAATATGTTGGATTGGCCATTTTAAGGTAAATATGTGACATTACATAATATTCAATTGACAAACTTTCAAAGGGAAATTAAAAATACATACAGACATTTAGGTAGAGCATACCATTATTTGAGCTATTTCATCTCAAGGAAACTATCCTGAAACATATTTCAAATAATTTTTCAAAAACAAGATAATGATTTAGACTATTATATCATTATTTGTAATAAAAATGGGTTAAACTGAAATTTCCAGGCTGCACATTGAGATCATTTAAAGAATTAAAAAACTGAAATTGATACTGTGTCTTCCTTCCCCCTATCAGAGACTCTAATTGAACTGGGGATGAAGCATAAAGATAGTAAACATTTCCTTAAGTGAATTTAATTTGTAGACCATATTGAGAACCAGGGACATAAACGCCCATCATTAAATCAGGAAATCTCGATGCTAGGGACAACCATGCGATTTTTATTCTGTAGAAGGTATACTTTTTAATGTAATAATCTGTGTGTATGTTTGCATTTTTGTGTCTGGTGGGTATGAGTTTAACAGTATGTTCTTCAAGTGTCCAAGCATTTTATTGAAAGGATGAAACCAAAACACAATGTTTCTTAAAATGTTCAGTTTTTAAGTTTTAAATATGTATTATATGTTTACATAAAGCAATTGCCATATGCAATATTATATAGAATTGAATAGATTAGTCTAGAATAATAGAACAGAATATTAGAGTATAAGAAGCAATGTACTGAATGATATACTGTGCCTCTGGAATTTTTAGGTCACTCCTCCAATATTCACCATTTACTCACGACAAATATCAGGATCACTGGAACTTGTCACAGCCCAGCCTTCTCTAATAATGGGGATGGGTAAAATTTAGTTAGTGAACATGAATAATAATATTATTATTCATAATAATGTTCTGCATCTTATTATGCAGCTTTAAATTAATACTCTCAAGTTATTTATAAGAAAATCAAGTACTTAATGAAAAGCTGTGTGATTAATTCTTAATCTAATCAGTAGATTAAGAATTGCTTTGCAGCATCTCTATGATTCTTATCATGGCAAAATTAAACTTTTCACTAAAAATCTTGCCTATTCTTCTTTGAAGTCTTAGCTCTCTGAAGTCCTCCTTGAATCCCATAGCAGATCTTACTGCTGCTATATAAGTAATATTACATTTTATTTTAAATATGATTTTCTTTTTCTGCCTTTCCATCAACATTTAATACTTTCAGAATGAGAGCATTGTGTCTTCATCTGCATAATTAAAAGTGCATAGCACAAAGCCTCGCACTTGATGCTCAAAAAATGCATAGATGAATGAATGAATTAGTTATTTGCAGATAAAATCAACTTATTTTGTATTGCACATGAACAGTTAAGATCTCCCCCTCAAGTTTTCAATAGAAATTGATAACTTTTATGTCTCCAATTATTATGGACATTTAATGTTTTGTTGTGGATATAAGTAGTAATCACATAAGAATTCTTTCCAAGCATTTCTAGCCACGGAGGCTTGTGGCTGTCTCTAATTGGGCACGCTCTTTTGTAAGGAAAGATACATGGTTGGTTCCAGTTGACAATGTCCTGCTCATTCTTGCTTCCACACAGTCATCTTCTCTTTCTCAAAATGTGTTTTCTCCAAAGATCAACTTCTGCTGTTTAAGGGCAAAGGTATAATTTAAGACTTATAGCATTCATGTAGAGATTATGTTATTCTAGACTTTTGCTCACTCTACCTGTTTCCTTTATTTTCCATTAATTCAGAGTGTACATTTATATAATTTTATCTGAGCTGAATATAAAAACATTTTTCATATAAAATTGTGTTCCGCATTGTGTATTTCTAGTTTCCAAATGTCTAAAATGTTATATTTTTTGCTAAATTATTCCCATCAAAATTGACTGCAATCTGATTATGCACCTAGGTGCTGTATTTTTTGTTTTCTTTGTGTTAACTTCTAATCGAGGTGATGACCACCTTTCATTACTACATAGTTCATTTTGATTTATGTACCTGTACTTTCTCTTCATTTCTCTAAAGTTGTTGACCTTGAGAAATGGTAAGTTCAGTTCCTTTCTTTCAAAGAGTGTTTCTTATTGAACCAGGATTTTCACTTAACTATTTTTTTTGCATCTCTGAACCGCTGTCTGTTACCCTGTCTTTAGCCTCATTTTCTCCTGTTATGGGTGGCCATGTTGCTGATCTTTTTTTCTCCTGTTCTCTCACTTTATGTGAATCTTATAACATCTTTCCACAAATAAACTTTTTTTTAAATCAGAAATTTAGATTATATGGATATATTCCTCTCTTTATATTGCCCTATAGGTCACATTTTTAAAAATATGTAAATGAAACAGTTTCTTACACTGAACAAAATATATTTGCCATGACAATCTATGGTGCAAAGAATAATGTTGAATATCTGTGATTCATTTTAAATGAAATACAGAAAGGATGAAATCCTAGAAATTAGGCAAGGCAAGAATTGAAGAGCACAATATTAAAATTGAGTAGATTTCAATACTAGGAAGCCATAAGAGGGAAGGGACGGGTGTTTGGGGTTTTCTTTTCTCTTTTAATTTCATTTTCTGGAGTAATGCAAAAGTTCTAAAAATGATCATGGTGATGAATACATAATTATATGATGATATTCTGAACCATTGACTGAATATTTGGCATGAATTGTATGGTGTGAGAAGATAAAATCTTAATAAAAATACCTAAAAAACAACATATCATGAAAAAAATTCATTAGGGAGTCTATCATACACTAGAAAATGAAATATTTTTGTAAGGAATAATCATCATAATGAAATCATCTCTTTCAACATCAAGCAGGAATGATTTTGTGCACAGTATTGGATGTTCTTTAGATTGTAACGGGTTGAGAAAATAGGATTGTACAGGCTTTGAGAAAATAAGTGAGCTTTCCCTAAAAATCTTTGCAAAAATTCATATGGAAACAGGTATTGTTTGAACGCTTGAAGGAACTCAGAGATCATACAGCTCTTATTTAAAATTAATTTACCAAAACAGTGACACTATCTTCTTCAACTTTAATATATGAGTATGAAAAGCAATAAACTGGATCAGCTATCCAATATCTGTTTCGAAGGGTGACTTCAAGAGAAATGTTATGGTAATGTTATTTGTGCTCTTTTATATCAATCTCAATTAATTTAGTAATGTATTTAAATTATTTATATCATCAAGCCTTTTAATGTAACTTTCCCACCTTCTTCATCTAACAGATATTTATTGAACTTCTACTATTGGGCAATGAAGGGAAGAATAGGTTGAAATGACATATGCTCATAGTGTTTCAATTTAAAACCAAGTGTTCAATATTATGAAATAAGTGACGTTCTTATTTAATTTTATTCAAGTATACTTTGTATTTGTGAATAAGATTCAATTAAATAATATCAAGTTTTGTGATATGTTAAACACTGAGGTGACTGTTTTCATCAATTATCCTATTTAATCCTCCTGAAAATTTTACGATGTAATATCATCACACCCATTTAGAAGAGAAAACAGTTCCAAGAATGTAAGTAACTTAAAGTTCATACAGCCAAGTGGATAATCGGAGAGGCAAAGCCAAGAACAACTAATGCCAAAGCTGTGTTTTTTCCCTTGCTGGATTATTAATAATTCTTATTTGCCTTCATAAGGAAGTTATTGCTACTTTTTAATATTTTCATTTATATTTTTGTACTCTTTTGAGCAAATAAGCAATTAAGTAAGAGTGTACTAGAATTTTCCAAGGTGTATTAAATCTGATTTTATGTAAAATCTAAACTATTTTCTACCTTAGTGGATTTTTTGGTTCAAAATTTTAAGATCAGCAAGTATATTCAACTGAATATTAAATGATATATTTTAAACATGGTCTAATAACTTATGGGATTTCAACTCAAAAGAAATTAATATTATATCTCTTCTTTTACCTACTAACTGGCTTTGAGGGTTTGAAGCTGTATTTACTCCAGAAAAGAGCATGTTATTTTAATCCATTCCTGTTGTTCCCACTGTGAGTGGGACCTTTTGATTAGGTTATTTCAATTGAGGCAAGTCTCAGTTGGGTCTTAATACTCTCATTTGAGTCCTTTATAAGAGGATAAAAACAGAGAGAAGACATAGAAAAAATGTCCTGAGAGAAGGACATATGAAGACGCTAAGAGAGACAGAAGCTAAAAGAGAGAAATGTGCAGAAGCTCAGAGAGGAAGCCACTGATACCAGAAGCACGAGGCCAACAGACACATGCCTTCCCATATGACAGAGGAGCTGAGGAAACGAGCAGCCTGCCTTCAGAGTCTAGATATCGTTCTGTTGATGTTCTATTTTCATGGCCTTAGAATTGTAAGCTTATAAGTTACTAAATACCCATCAAAGAAGTCGACCCATTTCTGGTATATTGCATTTTGTCAGGTTTAGCAAACTGACCCACTGATTCAGACAATTTTTGCAAATAGGCTATAACCTTTTGATGTTTGTTTTTTTGTCCATTACTTGGATATAATGGTAATATTGCTTCTCACTTCACAGTACTGTTATCAGGATGAAATAAATTGGTGTATGTTCAAGTTGGAATGGCACTTAATTATACCTCTCTCCTAAACTTCTGAAGAAATTTAAAAAAAGGCATAAAAGTCAAAGCTTAGAAAATAGATACCATTTTATATGACTAGACTGGATTGAAGAATGCAGCTTGGAATTAAAATATAAAACCATTTGCCCCAAAATCTACACATTGGCAATAATAGTAATAATAAATTATCTGATAATAAACTAAACAGGTGCATTGAGCATTGCAACCTGCCTCATACTCTGTCACACACTAAACAGCAAAACCCAGTGGGGAGAGTGATGTGTTTCATGGTCAGCCACCAAAAAGTATGACATGAGATCTGTTGCCGTTTCCTGGTTACTTAGAGAGCAGAAAAGAGAAAAATAATGTGACTTCTTCTGTATCCAAACAGGTATAGCCTAAAATTTGCATCAGATGTTGTATTTAAGACTGCTGGCTCTGGCCTAATATCAGTGTCCCCTTCTTATGTAATAAATTTAGTCCAGGAAAATGACTACCCTGCTAAAGCCTCTCTTTCAGTAATGTAGCCTTGTGTTTAGGGTTGGACAAATGGAATGGGGACAAATATGTGACTAACTTTTGATTGTGCCTTTATATCAAATGGAGTGAGCCTTTCCTTTCTTATCCCAAATCCCATTCCATGTATAGGCTGGACTGCAGAAGTGAAACATCTTTGATCGTATATTAAAGCAAAGTCTAAAGACAAAAGGGAAAGAGTCTGGGAACAGGATACTTTGAGTTACTCTATCATCCCTGGATCATATGTTCTGTCTCTTATGTTTAATAGGGAGAAATAAATTCTGTCATGTTAAAAGCAGTGTATTTAGGAAATTCTTGTTATATCAGCCTACTATTAGTTATATCAGTCTAACTAATATATCTGAGAACAATCAAAATTGCTCCAATATTACAATCAGATAAGCCACTTATTATCTCATGGGCAGGAACCACTGAGATTTAACCAAAAGATAAGTGTTCTGTCATTTAGGGTGGATTTTAGCTTTAAGTAACATAAAAAAGCTTGGGTTTGAGAAGACCCAATAAATAGTATCAATTTTCCATGCCCAAGTTCTGAAGTAATGGAAAGAAATAAGGATCTAGGCATATGGATGTCAAAACATTATCAGAAGACATGGGCTTTCTGTCCCTGAATGTCAGAATTAGATAGATGTGCCCAGCAATAGGTGGCCCTGTCAAACAAAATCTCCTCATAATAAAATGGTATTTTCTGTGGAGAACTGTTTATTAAGAAAACTATGATAGAGTATTTACGCATATGCCCAGCTCCTTGTCCCAATTACATCATGTAAGTCATTCCTCCACTTCTGTAGATGAGTCATTAGACAGTTAAAAGATGCCTGGGATATTATACTAATGAATTTTCCTCTACACAGCTAGAAATCTCACATACCTATAAGTTCCTTCTACTCCAATATCCCAAAGCTTTTTTATATATAACCATTTTCTTAGCATAGTAAGCCTGTGCTCAGCTAGAAATGCGGTTATTGAACATTTGAGAAGCTGAGGAGTCCTTCTCTGACTCTTAGGAAGCCATAACATTCTTACAAACTACTGCTCTGGTGTGTACTCTTCAGGGACTGATGATGGACACGATTGTGTCTCTAGAAGGCTGAAAGATATATCAAAATAATTATTTTATTAATTCCATGAAAACTTTATCCAGGTCTGAAAGAGGCCTTTCAATTCTATCTCTCTTCTCAAGTAATAATCACCCTTGTTTTCCAAACATCTTACATCACTAGTTCAGCTTTGAGATGAAAAGTCAGGGGATGCAAGGGTAGTTCAGTGGTAGAATTCTCACCTACCATGCGGGAGACCTGGCTTTGATTCCCGGTCCATGCATTTCCCCAAAAGCAAACAAGAAAACCAAACAAAGAAACAAAAATCCAACAAATGTTGCTGCAATATTGGAATACTCACATGGAAAAATAATGAAGTGTGACCCTGCCATACAGCATACAAAACAAAACATATCAAAAAAAAAGAAAGAGAGAGATATTAAAAGTCAGCATGAAAACACTCCAAATTGTGACTGTCAACTTGATTAAATTGGAATGATGTTTCCAAGAATATCTTTCCCTGCATGATTTGAAGTTAAAATTGGCAGAAAAGAGAAATGTGTACAAGATTTGGAGGGTCCTGGTGATTAGTTTCAGACAGAGACAGATGTGATAATAGCCAGCAGGTTGGAGCCCATCTTTGATCTACCCAATGTTTAGAGAGAGACGCAGCAATGCTGTTAGATTAATGCTTGCCTGCATTCTTCCCTGTCCCAAGTCTAAGTCTTCTTATGGTAGCCAGCAACAACCCAAGTCCCACCAACAGATAAAGGCAAAAGCCTTTCATAGACTTGTCCACCAGTTCTCTTTTGTGAGTCACTTTGGCAGGTGGACCTGCCTGGCATTCCAGATCTCTCTACAAGCTCCTACTTTTTCATATACACCAGTGTTTCAGAAGGGCTGATTAGAGATTTTTCTCTGATTCTCCAACTCTCCATTCAAGACCATCCTTACCCTGTTCCTCTCTTAATTTTGTAAGTTCTAATTACTATAATAAATCAATTATCCCAAAATGTCCATAGTGGTTCTTCTTCCTTGATCAAATGTTGAATGATCCAGCAGTTATATAGACAAGTCTCAAATCTGAATATAAATTCCCTACCATTATTGAATTCCTAGGGAGAAATTCAAGTCAAGAGACTAAATCTCTTTGAAAGTTAAATTTCAAAGACATTAACATCTAAAATAGTTAATGTCTTAAATCAAATTCTCTCACCATTGCAACTTAAGGTCAAGGAAATTAAAATCCTTCATTTAAAGTCACCAAGTACTTATTCTTATTTTCATCTAGAGAGTCTCTTGATAACTTGGTGGAATCATGTTTCCTTCATCAAATACACTTGAAATAGCTGTAACACTTCCAGGACCTAGAAATTCTTCAGTGCCAATCTTCTTATAAGTCTTGCTAACAAGGAGGGCAAATGGTTAATAGAGAATACAGACCATGTTGAATTGGATGGGTATCAATGTCATTTAGTGAGAGCAGTACTGGCTATTTACAAAAAAAAAAAATGCATTTATTTTTAAATAAGAATAGTTTCCTAAAAGGTTGCAAAGTAAGTAAAGAGAGGTCCATTTAAAACAGTTTTTCCCAAAGGTTAAACGTACAGTGTGAGTTTGAAATTGTTATGTATCCCTGAAAAACACGTTACTCTAATCCTGTTTCAATATTGTAGTGTTGACCTTTGATTCTGTTGTTTCTATGGAGATGTGACACACCCAATTGGGGGTGTGATCTTTTGATTAGATGGAAATGTGACTCTGCCCATTCAAGATGTCAACTTGATTAGTTTACTGGAGTCCTTGAAAGAACTGACACAGATGCAGATACAGACATTTGGAGATGCTTTCAGTGCTGATGGAGAAAGCTTAGATGCAAACATTTGGAAATGCAGAAGCCCCAGGAGATGCCAGGAGCTGAGAGAGCCAACAGAAGCTAGACAGGAGCCAGAGTCCAGCAGGCATTGCCATGTGCCTTTCCATGAGATGCTAAGCTAAGAGATGAAACCCAGAGTTTGGCTTCAGAGCAGCTAATTCAGGACCCACATATGCTCAGAGAGGAAGCCACTGGAATCTGGAACTGATAGCAATGAAACCTGGGAGCAAAGGGCCAGCAGGTGTTGCCATGTGCCTTTTCATGTAAAAGGGAAAGCCCATATGGGAACTACGCTTTCTTAAATGAAGGTATCCTTTAGTTGATGACTTAGTTTGGACATTTTTATCACCTTAGAACAGTAAACTTATAAATTATTAAATTCCCTTTATAAAAGCTGTTCCATTTCTGGTATATTGTGTGGATATGATCACTTAAATGAAATGTCACTTCATGTTTTATGCCCATTTTCTAATCGGATTGTTTGAAAATGTTTTTAATATTGAATTCTGAGAGTTCTGCATATAATTATAAATTTGAGTCCTATATCAGATATATAGATTATAAATGCTTTCTTCCAATCTGTAGGTTGTCTTTTCAGCTTCTTAACAGGGTTTTTTATGGAGCAAAACCTTATATGTTTGATGGAGTCCAATTTATCTTATTTTTGTTTTATGGATCAATATTTTCGTGCTTGTCATGTTCCCCAAGCCTTAAATCTGACAACATTTCATCTGGATTTCAGGGTTCATAGCTTCACATTTTATATCAAAATCTATGATATATTTAGAGTTATTTTTATAAAGTTTTCATATTTAGACAAAGTATAACCAAAGGCTCTTTAGGAAAATTATAAAGTGTATATCTCAGACATATAACTGACTCTTAAAAATATTCTACTTGGGGAATTTAATTTATGAGCAAACGATATATTAAGTTAATGATTATATTATTATATGAGGCAAAAACAAAAATTTCAGGAAGCACAGAATGACTTAGTGTTAAATAACTGTTTTAGACAATAAGTACTGTGATTCTGGAGAAATTTCACTGATCTGGAAAGACTTTAAAGCCATGATTTGAATGTAAGTATACAAATGGACCTGGATAAATCAGAGATAAAAGAAAGATAGAAAGGAAGGAAGGAAGGAAAGAAGGAAAGGAGGGATGGAGGGAGGAAGGGAAAAGAACACATTGAAACAAATGTAAAGGAGAAAAAATAAGCAGTGGAAATTTAAGGAAGTGTTCAGTAGATTTTAAGTGTGAACATTTTACTTGGAGATCAGTGTCTATAGAAATGAATAGGAATAATAATAAGATTGCATTAAACTGTGCATGTCTATGCTAAATATTTTAGTTTCCCAGCTGTTAAATGAGAAAAAAAAAAAAAAGGTTGATTTAAGAAGAGGGATGTATTGGCTCCTGGTTTCAGAGTCTTACTTTCTCCCTGATCAGTTCTGCCTTGCTGGTAACTTTGAGGTCCTTGGCCTGGCGTTTCCATTTCATGGCAACGCATAGGGTAATGGCTTCACCTTTCTCTTCCATGTTCTGATTTCCACTGACTTCTGACTGTTACCCTCAATTTCTCTCTGTGTTCTTTTCTATAAGGCTTCCAGTAACAGGATTAAAATCCATTCTGATTCAATTGTGCCTTACCATGATTGAAGTACCCTCAACAAGTGGTCCTTTTTACAATGGGTTTATACCCATAGGGATGGATAAAGATTAAGGACATGTTTTTCTGAGCTACATATATTTTGGGTAGTAAATTGTAAAATATTGATTTTTTGAAAAAAGAGAATAACTAACAGCACTTTAGAGTACACTTACAATCAATATTTTACAATACTGTCAATGATGTTCATGTATACTGGAAAAAGAAAAACCGTAGGCAGTTTGCAGTCCAGTTTGAAGGCCCAGATATAAGTAGAAAGTTTTCCAGATGATATAGGAATGAACATCACTCACAGAGAGGTGAATCTGGCTGAATATAACAGGAGGCAGGTTATATTTATTTCAACATTTATGTGTGTGTATATATCGAGTATTAAGTTTAGAAGAGGGATGGGCAATGGACAATATGAGCTCAAATCAAAACCGAATATTAAGGATGAATTGAAGACATAACATAAAAAAAAATGACACGTTTGATATTAGTAGGGTAAAGTGTTTTCCTTTCTTATGCTGCTTATGCAATGCCATGAAATGTGTCAAGTTAAATAATAGAGATTTATTCGCTCATGGTTTGAGGCTAGATAAAAGTGAAAATCAAGGTGATATCAAAGTGATGCTTTCTTCCCGAGTACTGTGGCATTCTGGGGCTGGCTGTGGGTGATCCTTGATTCCTTTGTCACATGGCAAATTACATAACGGTGTCTCCCGGTCTCTCGTTTCTCTTCCAAGTTCCATGCAGGTAGGTTTTTTCTTCCTGAAGTTTTTTCTCTCTCTCTCTCTGTCTGAATTTCATTCTCATATAAAGGACTCTGGTGAAAGGATTAAGACCCATCATGAATGAGGTGGGAAATACCTTAACTGAAGTAACCTCATCAAAATAGGTTACAATGGGTTTATACCCACAGGGATGGACTAAATTTAAGGGCATTTTCAGGGATACATAGAGTTTTAAACCATGTTCGAAATGAAAGAGAAACAGAAAACGTGTGGGTATTTCAAGAAATAATGTATAGCTATCATGGGTAGAGATAAAGATTAGTTGGGACCTTGTTATGATCAATAGCAATGCCATGGGGAGCAGGGATAGTGCCACCCAGGTTTGGCTACTGTCACAACTCAATGGTCATAAATTGTTCATAAGATAGTAAGTCACTGCCTAAATAACAATTAAAGTAGTATGTTTAATTGCTTATAGAAACTGATACATTTGATTGTACGTGCAGTTATAGAGTTGTATTTTGATATGGTACCTTCTATTTTACAATGGGTTGTGCTCACAATTCAAAAAATGAAAATTACATAAGAATTAAAGTGTGTAAGGCTGCCATTCAGAGCTCTTGTCAAATCAACTTAAATAATTATATAAACATTTGTTCAGCTAGAATAAAGAAATTACTACATGGAGTTCATTTTCACAATAATATTATATAGTTAACAACAGAAATCTGTATGCTAAGTGCTCAATTTTATAATTCTCAAATAACAATTGGCAGGATACATTTATAGCATATAAAAATAGTTCAATGGAATAAAACAGTGTTAAGCTTTACCAGCATTTTGAGGTATTCATTGTCCAATTAATGAGTGTTGCCTAATATTTGCAATTTAATATGTCACTGTCTAAAAAAAATTGGCTTAAATGGGACTGTTTACTATATTGAATTGAGCCAGATAACTTAATGATCTTTTATATCCCTCAGAATCGATGAGATTCTTAACACATAATAGAGGTAAGTGCAATTAAACAATAACTGCTTCAAAGGCTGCTATTCTTAAATTCATTACTTCTTTAGCTATAAAAACCCTCTTAATTTAAAAGGCTTTAGAATAACTGTTATTTAGAGTATAACACATTTTTTTCCACACATCTGTACCAAACAATAAAGCAAAATACCAGATATGTGAAATACTGTGTCTAATGGCATTTAATAAACTGAATATCTAATGCCTCAAAAAGTAAAGGTGCCATCTAAAACAACAGAAATTGCATACTTGAAAACAAAGCTCCTGGTTTTAATTGCAGTGCTCTTTCCATTATGACATTCTATCATGAGGATTAACCTTAGAAGCCAAGACAAAAATACTTCAATTTGAAGAGAAAAGGAAGAGAAGATTATTGATGAAGACATGGAGAAATGTTTTCGTTAAGAAGAAGCAATTTAAGGTAATTTAGTTTTATTGGCCTAAAAGTTAAGGACAGCTGAAACCAGGACCCGTAGAAAGTGTAAATATTTTGTAACAACTGCAATAAATTTAATAGAGAGAGAATTGGAAGTGAATGAGAGACATGCCACCAAGCTTATAGAACCTAGTACTGAACAGGAAATAAGTGAAGGTAACTAATTCCTTCTACACTATTTTACTCCATGTGAACAAAAGGTTGCAATGGATAATCAAGTGGTGTTCTAGTTTGCTAGCTGTCAGAATGCAATATACCAGAAATGGAATGGCTTTTAAAAGGGGAATTTAATAGTTTACAGTTCTAAGGCCAAGAAAATATCCCAATTAAAGCAAGTCTATAAAAATGTCCAATCTTAGGCACCCAGGGAAAGACATCTTGGTTCAAGAAGGCCACTGAAGTTCAGGGTTTCTCTCTTAAGTGGAAGGGCACATGGCAAACATGGTCAGGGCTTCTCTCTCATCTGGAACAGCACATGGCGAACACAGCGTCATCTGCTAGCTTCTTCTCCTGGCTTCTTGTTTCATGAAGCTCCCTGGGAGGCATTTTCCTTCTTCATCTCCAAAGGTCGCTGGCTCGTGGACTCTGCTTCTCATGGCTATGTCATTCTGCTCTACTCTCTCTGAATCTCCTTCATTA
>PVIY010019950.1:17121-45075 GCA_004026745.1 Myrmecophaga tridactyla
GAATGGCTTTTAAAAGGGGAATTTAATAGTTTACAGTTCTAAGGCTAAGAAAATATCCCAATTAAAGCAAGTCTATAAAAATGTCCAATCTTAGGCACTCAGGGAAAGACATCTTGGTTCAAGAAGGCCACTGAAGTTCAGGGTTTCTCTCTTAAGTGGAAGGGCACATGGCAAACATGGTCAGGGCTTCTCTCTCATCTGGAACGGCACATGGCGAACACAGCGTCATCTGCTAGCTTCTTCTCCTGGCTTCTTGTTTCATGAAGCTCCCTGGGAGGCATTTTCCTTCTTCATCTCCAAAGGTCGCTGGCTCGTGGACTCTGCTTCTCATGGCTATGTCATTCTGCTCTACTCTCTCTGAATCTCCTTCATTCGCCAAAATGTTTCCTCTTATATAGGATTCCAGTAAACTAATCAAGACCCACCCAACCCAGCTTAACAACCACTCTTGATTAAATCACATCTCCAGGGAGATGATCTAATTACAGTTTCAAACAGACAATACTGAATAGGAATTTAGAAATAAATGGCTGCCTTTACAAAATGGGATTAGGATTAAAACATGCCTTTTCTAGGGTGCATATATCATTTCAAACCAGCACAGGTGAAAATATAAAAAAGCTAAAAGATTCCATGGGATCGACAATCTTTCCTGACCAAAAGGGGAAAAAGAATTGCAACAAAAAAAATAGAGTTGAGAGGCTGCTGTGGAGGCTACTCTTACACAAGCATAAACTAGATATTACTACTTATCATGGTTTGCCAAACCCCAACCAAAACCATTCCTGCTAACCCTAAAGAGCGCCTAGGGCTTTGTCTGAGATTATATAAAGGTTCCATGCACTGTG
Organism: Myrmecophaga tridactyla; assembly: GCA_004026745.1. Classification (NCBI taxonomy): domain Eukaryota; kingdom Metazoa; phylum Chordata; class Mammalia; order Pilosa; family Myrmecophagidae; genus Myrmecophaga; species Myrmecophaga tridactyla. The sequence goes on from PVIY010019950.1 coordinate 17,970, forward strand.
ATTTACTTTCCAGAAACCTACAATCTCCAGATGATTTCCTAGACCACATAAGTCTTGAAGCCCACGGGGACTAGCCTCTCCAGAACGTCAACTAGCTCCATCCCCATATCCCATATTATTGACAGCCCTTTTCGACATGAAGTTAGAATGGGTATAGCTCAAATACCCATAAAGATTGGGAGAAAGATTAAAGGAGAAGGTGGAGTTATAAGAGAGAAGATAGGATTTAACAAATGAGTATGATTGCTGAATCATAGTGATATTTCTTTTAGTCTCCAGTGTCTTGAATAAGCTAAAATGAAAAACCTAAAATTGTGGAATTGTAACCCATACCAAACTCTGAATTCTGTTCTAAAACTAATTGTTGCAGTGTGCTTTGAAATTTATTGCCTTTTGTATATAAGGACTAAATGTAGGTCAAGGCTTTCTGACTGAATTTCTCTAAATGTAATACCTTTCTTAGGGAAGCAGATTCAAAAATGCTGTCCATGTAAAATGTGTGTTTCCAAATTGTAAGGCTATTTCACTTTCTTCTGGCGTAATTTAAGAAGTCAAGGCACAAGAAGATCAACGGTAGGAAAATGTGTTTTCTTTTATCTAAAATGTAGAGTAACTTCTATTTTCTCTATTCTACATCAGTGAAAGTGTGTAGCTATTATAAAGCTAGATTTATAAGCAGTATCCTTGCTTAATTTTGCATTTCTGCAGAGGATTTATTCCTGTTATGCACATTTGTGTGAGCTTGGCTTTCTCCAGAACCAGTTCTGTGAGCGTGAGGTAGGATATGGGTGTTAAATGCGGTAGAATATGAGACTCTTGGGATGAGACTCAAGGTTTTCTTTTGATTTGTTTACTTCTCTCCAGGTGAACTGATTATTTCTCAAAGGAAATGAATACATCAAGTCTATCTCTGTATTTCAGGCATATTAACTCAGTTCTTCAGCAACTGGCTGCATTTACCTTTATTTGGTTATCCTTTATTTATCAACTTGTCTGCTCTCAGTAATGCAATGTATTGCTTCACTAATCTGAGAAGTAGAAAGGTAACATGAAAAGAAAATAAAGGGCAAGCATTTCAAAGCCAAGCCAACTAGCACTAAAGTGTTTATTTTTCCAACTACTCATAAATTTTGTGCTTACCATTCCCTCCTTTTTGCCTACAGTTTTGTCAAAGAGGGTTGTGTGAGTTTGCAAGCTAATGGAATGTGATATACCAGAACTGGAACAGCTTTATAAAAAATTTAATAAGTTACAAGTTTACAGTTTTAAGCCTATAAAAATGTCCAAACTAAGGCGTCCATGGACTAATACCTTAATTCAAGGAAGATTGATGGCTCAGGAACACCTCTGTCAGCTGGGTGGTCACATGGCTGGCATAGGTTTATCCCTTGATCTTGGGCTCTGTTGCTTTCACCCTCTGTTCGTATGGGGGTCCCTCAGTTTGCTTCTCTGGGGCTGACATTCATCTCCTGGCTTCCCTTGACTTTCTCCAAACTCTAGCTTGCTTAACATCTCATGGTTTCATCATCTGGGATCCAGGTATCTGGAAACATCTGTGTCTTTGTTCTCCAAGTGTTGGCATCTGTTCTCCAACATAAAACAGTAGCTAATAGTGATACTACTTACAGGCCCTAGCACCCAGAGGAAACAAAATGTTTTCTCAAGATTAACCCGTTTTATGATGGCTGTAACATCTAACTTCAATTTGTATACTTTGAAATGCAGGTTTCTTGATATACAGACATAGTTGGTAGGTATTGGAGCACTGTGAGTTCATGATCGGTTTTTCTCATAATGGGTAACTCTCTCCTCCATGATATCCATTCTGGGGCTAGTATCTTCAGAAATTTATATTACACTATTTCATTTCACATTTAGAGTTTTATTATATATGTGAAGAGAAAGAGGAATGATAATCTTTCATGTGGAAAAGCCAGGTATTCTTCATTAAATATCTAAAGTTGTTTCTTTTTTAAGTGAATAAGCAGTGTTGTATTTTTTTTTATTTCCACCTAAAATGAATGCAATATTTTTTCTAGGTATGTAGTCACATATTTAAGATATCCTTTCTTATTATTCTTACTACATAGAATTAGAGGAAAGCTATTTGAACAATTTGTGCAATTACCTAAAATTCAGCTAAAAAATATATATCTTATGGGAAGCATTATTTAGTTCAAAAAGTTTAAACTCATTTTTCTATCCATTTGGTTTCCATAACTTGTGTTACCTAATCTCATATTTTGTATTATATTCGATCCAATATTAAATAATACATTCTCAAAGAAAAAGACTCTTATATTACTTACTTTAGTATACATTTAAAGTATTAAGCATGGAACCTGATATATAGTATGCATTAACTAAATATTTATAACTTAAGTGTTGGATTGGAGCATGTTGGATGAACTAGTAAATATTTAGAAAATAATTTTATACTTATAACTTAAATTAATATGGTTTATATTTGCAGAAAGAATGATTTAGATTGATACACATATGTGCATAAATGTGAAGCCACAGACTGCCACACCTGCCAACACATACAAACTAGCAATGCAGCAGTCTATGTATCTAAAGGAATCTGCTTCTACCTCCTTTTGTAACATTTAAAAATTAGTAAAAGATGATTAAAAGGAATGGGAAGGCAATTCAAAATAAAAGACAAAATGAGTAATAAAATAAGAAGAATATTTTTAAAAAAGAAGCTCTGGAAGACCTAAACATTTCTTGTTGCTGAGCTTTATGGGATGGTGGGCTAGTGAAATATGAAGTTAAAGCATAAAGTAAAATCAGAATATCCTAATATCATTCAATAATTGTTTCTTCATATAAAATGCAAATGATTTTAAAGTCTACATTTAAAGGGTAAATTACTGAGTAGCATATGCATTTGCACATTCACATACAGTAATATGTGGTATTATATATTGTTATCAAGTAACAATAGTTGACAAGAGTATAAAATAACTGAATTTGACTTGCAAGAACAATCTTTTCTTATTTGGATATGAAAACTGCACTAGTTTGATCCTCTTATCTTTTCTGATTAACACTTTCCTCTTGTCATGCTAGATGCTGAACTTTCAGGGGACTGTGAAAGCCCTATTTACAGGGCTCTTGGAACACTCATTGATCCCTTCATGATACTAGAACACATCATAATATGAACAAAATTTTCTGATATTCTTTGAGGCATGCTGGTATCGTTCTTCCATATTATCTTGACAATCTCCGCTTGATAACTTGGGAAGCTCTTACCATATAAGGTGTGTTCCTGAATATTAAAAAAAAAAACACTATTTAGTATCATGCTTATCAGATGTAATATCATAATTGCAACCTCTATTAATTCTAGCCTCTATCAACGGAAATTTCCTCTAACTCCCCTAGTTTTAAAATAGCATTGAAAATTATCCCCATGCTATTTGTGACTACTTAAAATCATATTGGCATTATTTATATTATTAGAATGTTTCATTTAAATTTTGAGAGGCTGAGAATAAATACTCCTCTTGCTATGAAAATCTCGTGTTAATATTTAGCAGTAAATTTAATTTGTTTAGGAATATAATATATATTATTTCTTAAGACTTCCCTGGCCATACATTCAACATGGCATTATATAAAATTTGATTTACATATGTACTTAAATTGATTTCCTAGACCTAATTAAGAATGATTTTTATGATGATATTTTAAGAGGTCATCGCATTTAAAAAATATTCCTTAGGATATTACCAGATGGATATTTAATGTTTAGGTACTTGGAAAAAATGTCATCAACAGCTTAAAGACCTTAAGCTAGCCTATTTACTTTACAATAATGGCAATGGGAGGAAAATCCAGTTATCTGCTTCACTTTTCATGTCTTGCATTATCCCTTTAGCTCAGCATTCCAAAGTAATACTCCTTTTATTATGAAAGGTACAATTCGGTGCTTTGAAGAATTAGTTTTTAATGTTCAAATGATTCAAACTGCACTGTTGCAGAGAATTTTATTATAATTGAGAAAGAATAATTTTAGTTCCCATACATCATTTATTCTAATGCTTGCAACACGATTATTGTGAAACTGAATGACTTGGTTAGAGTAAAACACCAACAAAACACCTACATATCTTACATCAAGCAAGTTATTTAGAAGGGCACCTTGTTAAAGTTCATCATTTTCCTATATTTGTTTTTTGATTTTTTAATATTTCATTGACTATAAATAAAAAACTTAGAGGGGTAGTGGACAAGAAATAGTTAAAAGGCCAAAAATGCTGCACTTAAGAAAATGGTTGAAGAGATGTATTCACTGCAATGTTCGCAAATATTTGCAAACCAGAAAACAAACAAAACCAACAACAACAACAAAATGTGGCTGAAGTATCCAGGTCTAGTTTTCTATTATGCAGAGTCATTATCATTGTTATGCATGGATGATATTTTATTTTTATCTTGTTATAACTAGAAGTACCCCAGTGATCCTAGCAGTGTGGTTCACAGGGTCCTTGGTGTCTAAATGAGCAAGGATTTGATAATCATACCTTATCATCAACCTTAATAGTAGTGGTCATTGTGCTCGGCATTCCCACCAATTAAAGTTGCACCAGCTGGACCTGAACTGTGCCAAACAGACAAATGAAAATAAAGATACAATTAAGTGTAGCCAGAGATAAAGAGTAGAACAAAATGTAATCTTAAAATATATTGCTGATAGATGAGACAAATGAAAACATAAAAGACAATAATATAAGCCCTCAAGGAAATTAATTTACAGTATCTAAGTGACTGTGAATTTTTAATCTACGAAACTCAGCAGGAGAATTGAGAGAATAGTCGCTATAAAATGCCCCATAAAGGCATAGACAATTAAGTAGAAGGAATAAATGCAGAACAAAAATGCAGGGACAGAAAATCATTATGTATAAGAAATGAGACTTGATATGTACAAGAATTGTAATATATAAAAGAATTCCAAAATGGAAAAAAAAAAGAGCTCTATACACTATAATCTTCCAAACTAAACAGAAGAAGAATGGGTATTTACATAGGAAAAAGAATCTGATTGTAACACGAACTAGAAAATCTACAGAAAGAATTGAAGTATAAGAATGCTAAAACAATATACCTTACTGACAGGTTTTAAGAAAGATTATTATAAATTACAAAGAATCAGAGACTTTATCACCTGCATAGTCTATCTATGAAGGATTATAAGGGAACATAAGTCTAACCAAACAACTGACAGTCAGAACTGGAGAGCACGACATAGAAAAAGAATGTAGGTAAAATGCAGTAAAAAATGAATCTTGAAATATATTCATAACTACACACATGTTTTCACTCTAAATTTAAAATACAGACTTAAATCAAAGTGGATAATCATAAACTCTGTGGGGATGTGTATCATGAGATTAAAATAAGTATATTTTAACAAGGGTCATCTACCTGCAGAGTCTAATATTGATCTTTAATTGCGTTCCTATTTTCTTTCAGCAAAACCTAAATGTTGTACTGGATGGGAGAAGGATTTGAGGTTTGAATGTAGAGTTGGTAAATGAAAAAGTCCAAAAGTTGTACTTTTTTTTTTTCAGAGAGGGAACACACACTAGAAAAATAATATTTATATGGGGGAATTTTTCAATTCTTCATTCATGTTTTTATAAAGAAATATGTGTTTGAATTTAAGTCCTAGAAAAAGAAACCTTTAAGTAAGGTCTTGGAAAAGTATAACAGATTAATAACAAAGGAATAGAAGAATAAATGGCATACTGATCAAACTGATATATAGAAAAATAAATATAAATAAAGGGAAAAGCCTGAAGTAAAATAAATAGTAAACATAAAGTTAGAGCATGAAAATATATTCTATTGTTCACCAAAAATAAAAAAAAGTGACATTTCTATCAATAACCAAGAAACTGAATGTGTTAAGAAACCAAAGTGGGTATAGAAATTCACTTCTCAAAGTTAAAAAGGGGAGAGAAAGAATCAGAGAGTGAGACAAAATGAACATGACAGTGGGAATGAAGAAGTACACAAAATGATTTAAAATACATACCAAGGCACAAACAAAATGGTAGTAGTAGCCATATTAATATTAGACAATGAATGAAGCTGTGTAAACATGGACATAAAGATATACAGAACTATATGAAACAAACATTATTGCAATTTAAACAGTTTAGAAAAGGAAGAGAAACTTGAGGTAATAATAGTGGAAAGATTAATAGTCCTTCTCATTTGAAGGATTGCAGTCTCATGGCCAAGAACAGAAACAGATGAGGAAAGAATACCTGATGTGATTAGAATGACTAATGTGTGAACTAGTCAATATGAATATGAAGTGAAGGCAGAAGCCAAACAAGTAGTACAGAAACTTGGAGCAACATTCTCATGGGCTGTGGGATTCAAAATACTAAATTGGGAAGAGAAAATTGGATGAAAGTTATTGTATAACTTTTGGGTTGGATAATTTCTCTGTACATATATAAAGCTTTCGGATCCTCTGTACTGGTTTGAAATCTCTGATAAATAAGTGGCAGTATTGTTAATCTGAAATTTCAATTCATGACTTCATCTCCAAAAATAATGATGAACTTATTCACTTTATTGGATAAATAAATTTCTATAAATACTGAAATGGTGACAGAAAAGACTTAATAAATGTGCACTAAAATTAATATTGTTAGTACTTAGAAGGTAATATTTATAAGAAACTAGTATATTGATGTTTTGGTTTTAAGTGGAAGGTGAAAGGTAATTTGTTTAAATACAATAAATATTGTCATGTTAAAGTCAATTTCCTTTATCATTAATATGAAATTATGCATTTGATTATATTATGGTTAAATGCTAAGGAAGTTCTGGCTGAGCAAGTTTGTAAGTTTTTGCAATTAAAAAATGGAAGTGTTTAAATGCATTATATTGATATGATAAGTATGCACTTGAACTATACAAATTCAGTATATATACTATGCATAATATTAGTATGTAATGTACTTACACTTTTATATTAATACAGAAATGTGAGAATATATGCATAATAATTACATATCAAATAATAAATTAATTATTCCCTATTAAAGGAAATACTATATGCACTACGTTATATGGTATCTGCAAATGATACTTATATTTAATATGTTCATGTACATCACACTTCAGAAAATCATTTTATTTACCAATAATTACTCCTAATTACATGTTTTATATCTATAAATATATTTTCTAAAATATTCTATTATTTTCCTTGTAAATGGAACAAAGGTATATGTGGGTTTGTTCAATGAATTAATAAAAAATTAATAAAAACTGAAAACAGTTTTTAAAAGTATAATTTTGGTAGAGGTAAATACATAAGAAATATGTGCCACTTTGAAAGTATTATGTACCCCAATAAAACCATGTTTTAATATTGATTCAATCTTACGGAGGCAACTGTGTCTTTTAATACTGATTCAATTCTTTAGATTGGAATCATTTGATTAGATTAACTCCAGGGAGATGTGACACACCCAGTTGAGGGTGGGTGTGAACTTTGATTAATTGGAGATGCGAATCCACCCATTCCAAGTTGGTCTTGATTAGTTTACTGGAATCCCCTAAAAGAGCAAGCATTTTGAAGGAACCCTAGAAATGACAGAGCCTAGAGAAACAGCAGAAGCTTCAGAGCCGACAGACTTCACAGCAGAACTGACACAGATGCAGACATGAGAATAGAGACATGGATGTTTGGGGATGGTTGAATTCCAGCAGACGTTGCCATGAGATGTTAAGCAAGCCAGAATCTGGAGAGAGCCAAGGGAAGCCAAGAGATGAGAGCCAGCCATGGAAGGGTAAAGTGAGGAACCTCCACAGGAAGAGGCTTAAAGCAATGGAACCCAAGAGCAAGGGACCAATAGATGCAAGCCACGTGACTATCCAGCTGATAGAGGCGTTCCTGACCCCTTGGCCTTTCCTGAGTGAAGATAACCTCTTGTGGGTGCTTTAATTTGGACACTTCCACTTCCTTAGAACTCTAAACTTGTAGCTTATTAAATCCCCTCTTTTAAAAGCTGTTCCAGTTCTGGTATATCACATTCTGGCAACTGGCAAACTAATACAACTTCTAAGTTAAACTTATGTGTAAATAACTTTTTATTCATATAATTATGAAATAATTTAAAAATCAATAAACAATGCATATTATTTAATTTACCTATTATAAATATAAATGAACATATTAGCATAAATGTCCCAAAGTTAATCAGGTCTAGCATATAAAAATATATAAAGCAGCCAAAAGAAAGAAATGACAAAAGTTATAGTGGAGTTAAATGAAGTAGAAATAAAAAAGAGAGCAAGAATAAATGAAACCGAAAGTTAGTTCTTTGAGAAGATCAATAAAATCAACAAAACATTAGCTAGACTGACATAGAAAAAAACAAAGCAAATAGCTAAAATGAGAAATAAAAGACGGTGTGGCATTACTACTGACACTACAGAAATAAAAAGGATTAAAAGAAGAAATTATGAACAACTATATGCCAACAAATTAGAGAAATGATGAAATAGAATATATCTTAGGAACATACAAATTATATATATATATATATACCAACTCAAGAAGAAATAAAAGATCCCACTCTATCAATAACTAGTAAAGAAATTAAATCAGTAAAAATTGAATCACAACCAAAAAGAAAGTGCAGAACCAGATAGCTTCACTGGTGAGTTTTACTAAACATTTCAAGAATTGACAATTGTGCTCTAACACATCCAAACAAATTGATAAGAAGGGAACATTTCCTAAATCATTCTATAAAGCCAACATCATGCTACTACCAAAGGTAAATTAAGAAACAAAAGAAAAAAAGTTATAGACTAAGATTCATTATTAATATAAATGCAAAACTCTTCAACAAAATGCTAGCAAACCAAATCCAACACACATTAAAAGAATTATACACCATGATCAAATGGTATTTATCCAAAGTATGCAATCTTGATTTAACATAATATCAATTTATGTAATGTACCACATTAACATAACAAAAGAAAAGAACCTCATGATCATCTCAACTGATGCAGAAAAGGCATTTGACAAAATCTAGCATTGCTCCTTTATAAAACACTTAGTAAACTAGGAATAAAAAGAAACTCCTTCAACATGATTAGACCTTCAGTGAAAAGCTTAGCACTAACATCATAATGAAAGAATAAAATCTTTTCCTCTAAAATGAGAAACAAGACAAGGATGCCCACTGTCACAACTGTTATTCAACATTGAACTAGGAGGAGTTCTAGACAATGCAATTAGGCAAGGAAAAAAAATAAAGACATTAAAATTAGTCAGGAAGAAGTAAAGCTTTCCCTGTTTGCAAGTGATATGGTCTTACATATAGAAATCCTGAATTCACAACAAAGTTAATAGAGCTAATAAATTGAACATATTGGTGGAGTATAAGATCAGCATAGAAAAATCACAAAATTGAACAAAGTGATGAGGTACAAGATCAACATTCAAGAATAAGTGGTGTTTCTATGTACTATTAATGAATAATCAGAAGAGGAAATTAAGAAAAAAATCCATTTACAATAGAAACTATTAACTATAGTCCATGGATTAAATTGGAGTTTGCTGTGCAGACCCATGTATAATAAGGATGCCAGGACTCCCTTCCTGTCTTAAGAAAATACCTGTGCCATGTGTTCGAATACCCAACCAGACTCCAATAAGGTCTCATTACCTCATTTACAGCACAAGCAATCCAGCATTAGGCACACTCCCATAGTGCAAGATAGACCTTTCATGCTTCCTTTAACCCACAAGCAAATGGGGCAATGGGAAATTAAAATGGAACACTCAAAAAATAAATATATGAAGACCATCAGGAAGGACAACTTATCAGATGTTATCCCCATCTAACTAAAGTTGTTTATACATTAAATACTACTCTCCAGTGGAAGGGAAACAACACTGCAACATATGTTTGAAAATATTGAGCTTAGGGGGTAGAGGCATGGAGAACCAAAATGTCACCTAATTAGGCTGCACCTTAGGGATCCCAATGTCAGTATACTCAACTGCTCTTTTTTTCTTTTTTTCCCTCACTCCCTGGTGGTGGTTTTTCAGTCCACACTGCAGGAGTATCAACAAAAGTGTCCCAGATTCCACCACATTCTGGCGCTCCCTCATTTGTAACCCCATGGGAACTGGGGAAGGGGTGACAGAAAACTGAGATGTTAGTGTTCCTCTGGTTAATCCTTTAGGATACATGATAGATTATATCAAATTGTTTAGTATGTGATATCCCTTCCGAGACCTGGATGATTGAGGCTGAAAAGTCTGGGCCAAATAATAAGGGTACGGGCAACTGTGCCCCTGGGATTTGAACAGACAACCTGAGTGCCCATATCTGGGTAATCCTCAACGCAAATTTTTGGGCAAGAAAAACTTTGTCCCCAGCAGGTAAGGGGATAGGGCTGTTAGTAACGCTGCCTCTTTCCTCAGGTATCTCACAGTGATGGGCAACTATCATCCATAAGCGCCAATGACAGATATTTTTGCTTAAGCTACCCACTAAACCAACTGCTGGTTCTGTCCAGCATTTGAACTGAGATGACAGGTCATGTTTCCACATCATTCTATCCAAACTGTCAACATGGTAAAACACACAGTCCTACTGGAGGTATGGCCTAGTGTCACATGCACACCATTCTATAGACAAGTACAATGTATGGCCAACTCCACTGGGCCTTACTTGATGTGGGAAATATCTTACAAAGTCCAAGGGCTTCCCATATGTTATACCCAGCCTCGGAGGAAAACTCCTCCCTCTGTATTAAAAACATGGTCCCTACCTGAGAAAGGTTCCTATTGATTATTGTAACCCAATAATATGGAATATTACTATCAGCAACAACACTATTACAATATAGCATTATGTAAAATCAGCCCATAGCTGACACACTGGGGAATCTAGTATGTGCAGCACTCCTGGACGGTGAAACAACACAAGTGTTCTAGGACTGGAACACCATACAACTGTGTGGATTGACCTTAAGTCTGAGTTCATTTGGCCTGGAAATGGCAACACACTGATTAGCTGCACAGCCAGGATTGAGGGTCTTCTATACCACTACATAAAAATGTGTTATGTTCATAAAAGGTAGCTGGATAGACTTTTGTTGAATGTCATAGAATTTAGCAATGCATTTGATGCAATGCTAACTAAGAAGAAAGATAGAGATACCAACTAAACATCTAACTGGTTGGTCAAGGGGACTACTCTAACCCTCACCCCCATAATGGTGGGTGAGATATGGCTCACAATATGTAGTTATCTGTGGCATTCAGGAAAGAAACATAACATCCCCTAAAATCCACAACTTGAGTCCTTTTGCATGTTGCAGTCATCACACAGCAGAAAAACTCCTCCTATGACAGGTGTTTCTTCAGCAGGCAGTACATATCCCAATGTGCTATGCCAGGAGAGAAATGTTGCTTTTATATATATGTATATTTGGATATGCTATGAGTAACATAAGGGACATAAAAAATGCACTTCAAGTTCTCTACAAGATTGGAGAAATGCAGCCCTTTAACCTGTTCAGTTGATCTGGGCTGGGCAATGGGTGGGGAAGCTGGTTGCCATCTCTTCTCCAAGCAGGCAAGATCACTCTGCTGGGAGTGATCCTGTTACTTCCCCTCTTCAAATGTTGCCTAAAGATTTTTGAAAAATGGTGCACAAAAATGACATCTATCAAAGCTGTGCCCCTTGCCCCAGACAAGTCATCATCTAAAATGGACAATAGGCAAATCAAAATAATTAGTTTGTCTTTTGGGATCCTAGAAAAAGTTGGGGGGTGGGTGCAAATTATGGTAAGGGTGATCCTAGCATGGCCAAGAACCCAAAAATATATCCTGCACTCAGGACCAGGTGTCAAACTGGAGGGATAAGACACAATGCTCTAGTAAATAAGACTAATATTGGTACATTCATTGCCCTGAGCACATGTAAATACTCACTAGGTACTTGCTGAATCTGGTGGGCATATCTTATGACATCCAGCTCACAGCTTCAGTGATAAATCTGTCCCTGATAGAACTTATCAAAACAAGAAAGGTACTTCTCATAGAACATCATCCATTGTCATTCATGGATTGAGATTCATTGGCTATGGGGAACCAACATCCACTAGTGAAGATGATCTTGCTCTCTCTCTTCTCTATATGAGAAAAAGTTTGTTTAATCCAGTGCTGTGTAAATTCTGCTTTTCTGTTTGCAACCCTGGCACCTATACTGGAATGAGTCAACATCTGTTTAGGTGTCTCCTTCTGACCAACAGTTTAATGCAGAAATGTCCTGTTAAGCTGCAACTTCTCTAATAAAATAAAAAGTAAATGAATAAGATCACAGAAATTGAAAGATAAGCTACTTTTTCTTAAAAAAAGAAAGCATGGTTCATATGTGTGCTTTCTTTGTGTATGTATATGTGTATCTATAGAAAGTGAGATTAGATTAAACCACTTACATGCTCATAAGTAGAAGAATATATTGAGTTTTTTATCAAAATAAAATAATGCAAATGTTGATCTTGTAAAGTAATTCTTTATAACTTTCTATGTCTTCATTATTTTGTAAAATGCAAGTCAAATAAAGGAGTTTCCAATATGCTATAATTAGGAAAAACAGCATAAACCAAAGGAGACTAGAGGAAGAAATTAATAAATATAAGGACAGGAATTAATGAAATGGAAGACACATGTTTTTATTTTTATCTATCTATAGGATAGATAAAAATAAAAGCAGGCTATATTTTTTAAAGATCTACATGTTTTTTTGTATACTGCCCATAAATTTTATAAAATAATGGACTTCAATAAAATGTTTTTCTGAGAATAGGCCATTACGACTTTCATTCAATTATTAACTATTTTCTCAGTCTATTATAGATTGATCATAAGATAAAATAGTTGTATTATGTAGGAGGTCTAACAGAATAAATTAAAATGGTATAGATGTAAACTAATCACTTTTTTCGCTGGTAAAATTTTACCTTTTAAAGTCCTGTATTTCATTTAAAAATAGCACACTGTACTACAAATGAAAGTATTAATGTAGTTCACTATCAAAAAATTACAATCTTCTGCTGAATACTTGAAAAATAGTAGTCCCATATTAGGAGAGAGGTTATTTTGATGGCTTGTAGATTCCCTTTAGTGGATGTTATGATGGATTATGTAGATCACCCACCAAGAATGAAGAATTTTTTCCCCAAACTTCCCTCTAAAAGAAAGCCCTCATCCTGTGACACTTTACTGGATTTGGCTCAGCTGATAGAGTGCTGCTGTTCAAATTAACACCCACTTCTAATCACTAATCAATATTGGGGCTCAAATGTCCAGGCTTCATATCCAACATTGGGAAAATTCTGAAGTGTCCTCTCAACTTCAGAATTCTCTATGGAGACTAAGTCCTCTATTCAGACTGCATTGTACCTCAACTTCTTCTGCCAAATCTTTATTTTTTCCTTTCCTTCAATGGGCATTATTCTCAAGATATTCCCTAAGAATTTAATCTTCTTCTTAGAGTTGGTTTTATTTGGAAACAAATCTGTAATAGTTATTTCCAGGAGTAGCCTGAATAAACAGAATCTGGAATGGGATTTTGACCCAGATCATTTGCCACTGCCTATAAGGATGCAACAACTGCTGATTAGAGGGAACAGATAGTCTCTGGCACAAGGTAGCAGGGCAATTAAAAAAAAAATCATAGTTGGTGAGCTAGCATAATGAAGAAAATGCATTAACAGGAGTGATGCTTCTCAAAAATCTGAGGAAATAAGGGATAATAGTAGCTATAGATATAATAGAACCAGGTGGCTAATGTTGTTTAATTAAATTCTGGAAAAAAAAGATAACTAAAAGTTGAGTGATTAATTGAACATTAAAAACTAGGTATGAAATCCAGAGGTATTCCCTTGTGATAGATAGACACTCTTATTTTCTGCAGTGGTAGCCTGGAGAATGCCAAGGAACAGGGAAACAGATTCAGGGCTTACAAGAAGGAGCATCTGAGCTCCTATGTGTTAAAAACTGCCAACTAAGGCAAGTCTCCAGTTCCAAGTTCAAGACCCTGGTTCAGAAAGAATGAGATTCTGACTCATCAGATGTGGTCATGTAGGCTGAGGTACTCAAAAATCTTGAGTTCTCTGATTCTTGTGAAGCATCTGAGCTAAGAGAAATTACTCCTTTCTCCCCATTTGCACTTATCTGAAGAGGATGTATGATCTCCTGTTGCAAGAATTTACCGCATTCTAATCAGTAAGCCAGGAAGTAGGGTTAAGAAACAAGACAATCATATATATGAATTATACCCCATAGGAACTGTAGGACCAAACCAGCATGTAAATGGCAAGATGAGTGAATTTTGAATTCTGAGCATACTTGACTGTTTTAGCTTGGGGACTGGCTTTCTAAAAGCAAAACTATCAATTTCCAAACCATCATTTTTGTGTCCTTTTTACCTAAGAGTCCAATTGTCACCTTCTTTCTTTACTCTCTCATTTTACTTTGAACTGCAAGGAGAAGCCAGTTGGAACCTTCCACATTTAATTTGAAAATCTCCTCAGCTAAATATCCAGTTAATCACTCAATTATGCCATACATCTGACATTAGTACTCAAATTTGCCAAATTCTTTTCCACTTTAAAACAAGCATTGCCTTTCTTCCAGTTTGAGGTAACAGATTCATCGTTTCTGTCTAAGTCCTCCTTGAAAATACCTTTAGTGTCCATCTTTCTACCAATAGCTTCTTCAAAGCAATCTAGTCCTTTTCTATCAAGCAATACACAATTCTTCCAGAATCTTCCCCTTACTCATTTATGAAGTCATTTCTGTAATTTTGGTATTTGCAATCTTAGCACCCTATTCTTCTTGTACCAAAATCTTTTTTGGATTGCTAAAGTTGCCAAATGCAATACACAAAAAATGGACTGGCTTTTAACAATGGGAATTTATTAGCTTACAAGTTTACAAGTCTGAGGCCATGAAAATGTTCAAATCAAGGCGTCAATAGAATGACACCTTCTTCCTGAAGAAAAGCTGCTGGTGATTTGGGACTCCTCTGTCACATGGCAAAGGACATGGTAGTGTTTGTTGGTCTTTCTCTCTTGTTTTTCATTGCTTTCAGCTTCTGGCTGATTTGTCTATGGCCTTCTTTCTGAGCATCTGTGTGTGTATCCCCTCTCAGTTTCTCTGATTTTTCTCTATTCCAAACTTATTTAAAAGGCTCCAGTAAGAGGATTAAGACCCACCTGGGATATGCCTCAACTGAAATCAAAAGGTCTCACCCACAATAGGTCTGTACCCACAGGAATGGAATAGCTTTAGGAACATGAACTTTTCTGGGGTTCATAAAGCTTCCCCAAAGTGTGGATGCATTGATTTGTTAAAGCTGCCACAATGCAATATACCAGAAATTGAACAACTTTTGAAAAGGGAATTTATCAAGTTGCACATTTACAGTTCTAAGGCTATAAAAATGTCCAAACCAAGACATCCAGAGAAAGCTACCTTGACTCAGGAAAGGCCAGTGGTTCTGGAACACCTCCCTCTGTCAGCTTGGAAGGCTCATTGCTGGCATCTGCTAGATATTGGCTTCTTATTTCAATCAGTTTTCCCACAAATGTTTTATTCCTTCATCTCCAAATGTTTATGCCTATGTTAGCTCTGAAGCTTTATCCAAAATGGTTCCCTCTTAAAAGGAATCAAGTAAGCAACCTCACTTTGAATGAGTGGAGTCACATCTCCATGGAAACTACCTAATCAAAAGGTCCCACCCACAATTGGGTGGATCATATTTCCATGGAAACAACATAATCAAAAAGATCTCACCCAATAATATTGAATGATGCTGAAAGAACATGACTTTTTTGGGGTACACAACAGTTTCAAACTGGCACAGTAAAGATGAAGGTTAGAATAGGGAGAAATTATTGATTTGCATGTGCACTCATGGGACATAAGATTTGATGCCCTGGCAAAGATCTTAAGAGATGATTTGAACATCCTAGCAAAAGGATGGCTAAAGATGGCTACTAAGAAACATAGAAAAAGTGATGGCTCATACTTTATAAAGGACATATGTCAGAATTTTCATTGCAGATGGAGGAAGAAGATATTAAAAGGCTCAAAGAGTTGAGCGTGCTCCAGGGAATGAGCTATATAAAATGGGAAGCCACCAGTGGACTCTTGTTCCATGGGAGCTCCCACAGAATACACCATTTACAAACATAATAAGCAATAACTTGATGAGGAGCACACCAGCATCAATATAGATTTAGTGGTTGTTCTCTACTGTAGGCCAAGGCTGAAGTAAAAGATATAGTTACTGAACTTCATTTACTGATAAATTCAAATAATAATGGAAGGGCAGGGGGTGGAACTTAAATAGCAGAAGCCAGGCAAGCATAACTATGATACAAGGTTTGATTAGTAGCATTAGGATCTTATCTGGAAAGAATTATAAAAAATGCTTACTAGATCATGCTGTCTCAGGGGGAAAAACATTTGGATAGGCAACAGGGATATTACTCTACCCATAAAATCAAAATAATCCAATGATGGATAATGAGGTAGCTGAGAGCTGTCTCACCACTGGTAAGGTGACATACAGAAGTCAGGTAGTAAAATGCATCTGAATCACAGTTCAGTTCTCATTGGAGTCACTGAGTCTTCAGATTCACCGGAGAGTTATAGATTTGCTACTAAACTGAATAAGTAGAATATGCATAATTGGTAGTGCTTCAACTCTCATATTGGATATAGATGTGAGAGATATTGGACTGGAAAGTCTATGCAGACAACTCTGAAATGGCTCACCTTCTCTGGTCAAGATAATAAATCAAAGACAATATATCATGTGGTATGATTTTGCTTCTTTTAACTATGTAAAAAAGTTGCCAAAGAACATCACTCTCAACCTAATAAGACAGATAGTCTACAAAATCATAATTTTATTTTGAGCCCATCAGAGAACTGATGTTGTAAAGCACCTAACAGACTAAAGTCTAAAAACTGACAAATCCTTTCGAGAGGAGATGGAATAGAAATATTTAACATTTAGCAGAGTAGTAGGAAAAGAAGGCAGGTAAAGAGAATTGGTTAAGGATGCAACTGAGATTAAAAAATAAAAATTAAGGCCATGTGTGGGTTTATGTGAAAATCTCTGGGATCCTCAGATACAAGAGAGCTGATATTCAACCGTCAACTTTTGTCCATGGACTTCCACCTGTGTTCACAGGAAAGATTGTGGGTCAGACAATAAAAGTGAAAGAAACCCCCTCTGTGATACAGCCAAGCAGACAGCTATAGTTTAAAGGTGGAGCCAGTGAAACTGAAGGAAATCTGTCTCTGCAAGAAAATAATTTAGCCATCTTCTGAATCTAGGAGAGGGGCAGCAAATCTAGAAGAGTAGAAGGTAGAGTTTATATGCACTGGGAGAAGAGGAGGCAATCCCACACCCTGATGCCTGCCCTGAGTACAAGTCATAGGCGGACTGGCACTGGGGACAGGTAGGAAACTCACCCACATGGGCCCCTGTGTTAGGTATGAAGCAAGCTCTCTGTTTCAGAATTCAAAGCAGAAAACCATCCCACTCCAGACCCAAGAATGAGTAGAAAATAGATGCAGTTGCTGGAGAAGGACCAAGAGCATGAGAGAGCCCCACCTCTGAGTCGCAGTACACTCAAGGCATGCCTGAGACAGAGGCTGAATAAGACAGTGAATGCTTGCCCCAGCAATCCAAGCTACTAGCCAGGTGCAGTCTACCTTTAGAGCAGGAGAAGGAGGGCTGAGAGAAACACTGAGTGGTGGAAGCCACTGACCTGAGAAAAGTTTTTGCATTGCATACTTCAGGCAAAAGGTTTATTTACAAAAATAAATGGTAAACTCATACAATTCAATACTGCAAAGCAAGCAACCACATTTAAAATGAACAAAAGATTTGAACAGACTTACATAAAAGTGGGTATATAAATCTTCATAACAATAAACACCAGATCATGTGGATATGGAGCAATTGAGTCTCACAAGTTGCTGGTTTGAACTTAAAAAGATATCACAATTTTGGAAAACTTTTTGGCTCTTTTTTAATTAGTAATAAATCAATCTGATGACCCGAAAAGTTCCATTTCAGCTATTTCTCCAAGAGAAATCATAACATACAATCACACAGGAATTTTCATAACACTTTTGTTCATAATAGCACCAAAATAGTAAAAAGCCCTAATGTCCATCAATAAAAGGAGAAATAAATATGCTGTGGTATATTCATTCAATGGAACATTATTCATAAATACGTAAAAAAAAACTGCTGACAAATGCAAAAACATAAATGCATATGTAATTACGTGATTTAAAGAAGCTGGATACACAAAATATGTATGTATATAGTACATGAATTCATACAGATTAATTAAAGCTAACCTGTAGGAATATAAATCTTGCTTATCAGACTTGAAGAGCAAGAAATAGTAGAAGTTGGAGACTTCTGTAAGATACATACAGTTCAGAGGGCAGGAGACAAACAGATTATTACATTTTGCACATCCTTTCACAAAGAAGTAAGAACAAGGGAATGCTAAGTTTCTTCATATCCTGAACGCGGTATATTCCCTACCTCAGTATAATGTCTCAACCAATATATTGAGGACAGAAGGCTACTAGCTTTCAGTGGGGTCACATCAGAAGAAGCCTCTGTTTCTTGAGCTATCTTATCAGTAGTATTGGTGTTGGGAAAAATGTTAAGTTGAGTTTATGGCAAACCCCAAATGAGAAATACAATGCAGTCCTCTTGTGCTCTGGAGTAAAGCCAAGTCATCATCAGCAGGGAGTTACACAACTTCTAAAAACAGTTCCTGTCATGCTACTGGATTCTATAGTACATATGAAACTTCTGACCTTTAGATACCAAAGAGGTTGTGAGTCCAGAACTGTCTACTATAAGCTCTCTTAGACCTACCGAGGCAGAACAATCTACTGAGGGCAACAATCTATTGAAAATCCACATTATTACATCCATGATCAAATGCAAATAGAACAATAGAGTACAAGCAAGTATCATGAACAGGCAACCCATAACCCCATACTGCTCACCAATATTTAATTTATAGGTGCCTATGTTTCCATGGGAAATATCTTAGGACCATAAATATCTCATGAAAGAGGAGAAATTGTCCAAATTTGATTAATTAAAGAATTAACTTGAAACATGAGTAGACCTCACAAATGCTTCTGTCTGCATTATAGGATCACTCAAAGGTGGTCCTAAAGGACAGATTGGTAATAGAAAATTCTTCCAAATGGAAGAGCTTTGTAATTGGCTATCCAGTTTGCACTTGCAAATATGATATCAGAAAATACATGGACTTAAGGACAATGGCAAATGATTTGGATCCTAGAAGGATATATCAGCCTGGGAAAAAAAAGTTGAGAAAATTGGTAACAAAAGAGAGTGGCATGGGTGGACCATGGTGGCTCAGCAGGCAGAATTCTCACCTGCCATGCCAGAGACACAGGTTTGATTCCCAGTGCCTGCCATGCAAAAAAAAAAAAAAAAGTGGACCTGTAAATATCATTTTATTCTTGTCAACTCTCACAGGACAGCATTCACCATCGAAGAGGCATTCAATAACGACATAAACAACATAGCTTGACAAAATGACATTAACCAACCTCTGTCATTCACCACCATATTGCTGGGCATATGAATGGAATAGCCTGATGCAAGTTTGAAGACTCTGCATTGGACCAACAGCATGTGATACCATTTAGCAAAGCCAATTTATGTCATTCCAATGCCACACATCCAATTTGCCAATAATGCATGATTTAGAATCAACCATAATTCATAGGTGAACCATGAATCTACTCTATTCTTCAAAAGGAACAAGCACCTATTGTGGCAGTTTGATTTGACCCTAAGGGGTCAAAGGAGTAGTGATTCATTTGACAAATATGACATTTTCTTTCTTTTCTGTAGTGCCTGAACCTTTATAAGGTATTGAGTTCCCAGTAATTAGAATATAATGATATGTGTGGAACAAGCAGTGGCCCTGTTTGCCATTCCTCTCAGTGATGTGCTTGGGGGATTTTCTCTGCCCAAACCTGCAGCTTTGGACCCCGTAGTTTTATGTGATTTAATTCCCAATGAGAGAGAACATTATCGCCAAGGAACATTGAAACACTCCCACTGAATATTTCAATAATTACCTCCCGAGTACTTTGGTCTCCTTGTTCCAGAAGAACAGCAGACAAAAAAAGATTCACAAGCATGGCAAAAGTAATTCATCTTAGGTGGAAGTAGAGATTTTATTAATGATGGAGAAATATATTTGACAACATATTTGCAAATGATCTATCCACTTGGGAGCCTTTTGGTATTAACTTGCTTATTTTGACAAGTAAGTGGACAAGTATAGCACCATAACTTGAAACTCAGAAACTCAGGAATGTATTGGGGCCAGCAGAGATGCTAACTGAGTGAATCTATAATAAATAGCAGAGAATGAGAATAATTAGCAACAGATGTGGTCCTAAGAACAGTGATAATGAGTAGGAGAGGCTGTGCTTTGTTTTACTAACCTTCATCTCCTAAGGTTTCTCCAGAAAAATATGGAAACTGGACCAAGCAATGCGCTCAGAATTTATACAAATAAACAGACCCAGAAATCACAATGTGTAGGTTGTTGTGGAATCTGTTATATGCTGCCAAGCTCTACCTCCAGAAGTAAATTATTTTTCCTCAACTAGATTGTTCCCAAAAGAAATACCTCAACTCTCAGCCCCTTCAAGCATTATCTCACCTGACATAGGCATCGCCATGCCTCCTTCCGGTAGTGGCCCAGATCTAATGACCAAGTGGTGCATAAAGGTATGCAGATTTGGCATCTTCATCCCAACAGGGGACACTCAGTTTGCTTCCCAGAGTACCGGTTATATGACAGTATCTTTCTACTGAAAAATTAGAAATGGATTTCAAATATAGTGAAGGGTATATTTTACATGTCTCTTTTAGGGAGATTTATATATTCATTATTTTGGTTTCATAAGCAGCTTTCACAAAGACAGATAAGGCAACAAAAAACAAACTATATTGAAAGAGGTTTCTTTTAAGGGTTACTTATAGACTTGAAATAGAAATTTGACTAGATATTGAGAATCAAGTAAGTATCACTAATTAATATACTCTGTTCCAGTATGTTACAAATGACTGCATCTGGTCCATGTGACAATTGTTTTCTTAACACATTTTCCTAGTTCCTGTTCTGCTTGCAATTGTGGAAAATTTATTCCTTGTGATTTTTTTATGATACATATTAACAGGTAGTTATCTTGTTTTTATTGCTTATTTTTTGCTAGGAGAGATACAACCTACGTATTAATAAAATAATTTGTAGTTAAGTGGAGACTGTTAAAATGTTTTCAGGTATTTTCTTTCTTTCTTTCTTTACTTTTTCTTGATACTTACTCTAGATGGTTTTTAAGCACATAAAACAGTCTTTTAATCAGGATTCAGTTATTAGTTAGTTGAATTGCTGTCCAGTGCCTTTGTAATAGTAAAAATGAACTATGTATTGTTTTAGGGTTTGCAAAACCGCTTAGTTTTCTGGTATGGAATTACTTTCTCGTGGGGGTTAAAGTTCAAATACTCTTAACCATTGCCTCCACGTGTAAACTTGTTAATTAGGTGCTAATCTTTTAAATTCTTATGTACAATACATATTGGACTGTCTGAGAAGGAAAATAAAAAAGTATTGTGGGAGAAGAGAAATTAAATTACATTTCTTCAGAGGTCATTTTATATTTAGTATTTATTATGCATGAATTTGCATAATTCTTACATTAATACTGTGAATTTTATCTATTTATACCCACTTTATAATTGAAGAAACAGATACTCAGAAAGGTGTTTTGCAGCAGCATTATGGTTTCCCAGAATCATGCTGTTTTCACTAAAACAAGCGGAACCTTACCTCAAGAATCTTTTCCATCATATAGATAACTGTTACAATCCAGCTGAAGCTCCCATTCAACCAGATAGTCAGTGGTATTTTCATCAACATAGCTTGTTAATGGTTCACAGAAATTGTCTAAACTTAAATGTCTCGCATATTTGACAGAAAACCTAAATTCTTCCCTTCAAAAGACCCATTCATGAAACCTATAAGCAAAAATGAGCCAAGGTTAGGTAATAGTTATCAAAGGTCAAGATAATATTTTCTTCTGCAAATATACACTCAGGACAAGCTTTTACTACATTCTGACTTTAAATTTTTGAATAATAATCTGGGAGGAAGAATATATACTAAAATATGTTAAAATAATATTCTACACTGACTTACTCTGTGATCTTGGTATACTAAGCTTAAAGTAAAATAATGCAATGTTTTCAGGGATATTTTGCAGATTAGAAAAACTATCGTCAAAGTGTGTTTTGAATCTTAGAGAAGGGAACTGTAAGGACTGAAGACTCTGTTTTATTGTTACTCTTACGGAAATATTTTCAATATGAGTATATTTATCAATGTTCCTTTTGTAGGGCATAATATATTAAATCAAAACAAGAAATAAATATAGAAGTAATGAGATGAAAAATAATTTGGGGATGAACAAATTTTAATAAAGCCTCTTAAGAATGACTCAGCTATTTGAATTATGTTTAATTTCCACAAAGGTCAGTCAATCTATGCCCCTCCCAATTTTAATACGATGTGCATCCTTGAGCATTTTTAATCATTGAAATCTAAGTGACCTTAGTGCAAAAACAAGTTTAGCTAAAAATTTTGCTAAACGTCAGCATTTTTATCGAAGTTCAAATATGCTGAGTATACAAATGCCACTCGTGAACCAGATTTGTACTTTAAGAAGGAAAAAACATTAAGGGAATGTAAAATGTTATATAGAGATGAAATAAAATTTAAATATTTTGAGTTGTCATTACCTACATAAAATGCCTAATTTCAAAATAAACTTAACGAAAGTACCCACTTATAATACCAAGACAAAAAGCAAGCCTAGTGCTTAAAGTGCGGATATAACCTCCAGAAGGGGAGCAATTAGGGTTCACAAGGGAGATAAAGTGTTTCTGTGGAAATTAGCCCCACAGGCTGCATGGTTCCAACTCAATTCCTAATTCTGACTAAAGGGGTGAGGAAAGGGAGCAGACTGAGCAGAAATACAGGTAGAAATGGAGAGAACAAATATTTGCACAAGAGTAAAAAGGTTAGGTTTGCTGAGGCTATTGTTATTTTTTTCTTAGTTAGAAAATCTAACTGAGGAAGCATGCCAAGACACTGAAATGTCTGTGTTAAGTCTATGAACACTGAATCACTTAGGATCATCCTGATTTGAGTCTCCTAGAAAATCGTTACTGCCACATCTGGCAGGAGACTTGCAGAGCTCAGGACAGCTAAAGGTGTCTCTGAGTCTAAGACCCTCAGGGAATTAATGAATATATGCTTAAGGAGCTCAAAAGGCCGCTAAGTTCTAGGAATCCAATAAAGCCTCAGCTCCTTCGCAAAAATTTAGAAAGTGGTTTGGTTAATGTAAATAAACATGGAATTACTTTTTATTAATTACTAGCAAGCACAATAGTATGCTGATGTTAAGTAAACTTAGAGGCCAAAATAAAAGTCACATGAAGACTATGTCACACTTGGGCGGATTTGTGTGAAACACTGTTACCTAAGTCAGAGGCATATTGTCTGACGTAAAATAGGTAATAGAAAAGACAAACTAAAACTATCTTTATATAGGTTTTGCATGTTTCAAATCCTGAAATTAAAGCCTAGCATGTCCAATGCATGATCTAACAAATTTAAATAGTAACTACTAATGATTTGATTGCAACAAATTCTATCTTTTGGAAATACACAATGGTTAAGATTAGAATATGAGGTGAGTGAATGTCCAGGTTGTGGACGTATATGGATGAGCAGTATGGTCTTTAATTGGGGGCTGTAATTTAAGGATAAATAAATATATGTATAAATAAGATAAAAATATCTAAGTATGTATCATCCCAATTAATTCATAAGATATAGCCTTATCAAGGAGAAAGGGGCTGTATATTACATTTTGTCATAGTTCTTCTAAACTGGCATATTATATGAATATTAAATTTGACATTCTCTTAAGTGCTTGCATTTTTATTTATAGCATGTCACATTTTAATTGATTTTTTTAATGCTTTGCCTCCATAATAATTTCTTTTTGCTGACAGTTTTTACAAACTAGTTAAAATATAAAGCATTTCAAAAGATTGTTTTTTCCTCTAATAAACAAGGTGTTATAGCAGGGCTAACCAGCTGAAAAGTCCTGCATGTCAAAGAAACTTTATTCCCTGCAATATTTAAGGAGAGTGCTAAAGACCTTCTAAAAATTCAGTATATTAGATTGATCATAACACATTAATTGATTCCATGTTCTCTCATTGGCTTTCTCCATTACTATGAAGATAAAGATTCAGAAAATTCAGAATTTCTCTAGTTGAATCTTCCACAATTATTCAATTTTCCAAGAGAGTTCATTCTACCTTTTCTCAATTTGCTTGAACTACTTTAACTTCAGTATTAACTATAGTGAATATTTTAGCACTTTTTAAAGTAGCTATACTTATTAAAGTTCTTATATTGTTCCTCAGTAATTTTTCTGTAACACATTGTCTTTTATTAAATCCTTCAGAAAATTAGGAGAACGTCCTTTCCTTCTTCCAGTAATAACCCTCAAAATTTTTAAAGATGGCTAACATGCTTTCTTGAGTGTGCATTTCACAAAGTTAAAGAACACTCATAGTTTTAATTTATCCTTGTATGTTGTGACCCTGTGCTCTGTGTTGAGCTTAATTCTTCAGCTAAAACAACTGCGTGCAGTCCCTAACCTGCATGGCAGCATCACAACCATGTCCTTTAAAACAAACCTCTGAAACAATGTTGGCATTTCTGTAAATCCTGAATTTATACTTTTATAAGTATCCACTAGTTCTACCTGTGAATCATGGTATTCCTTTCCTTAAGTTTGACAGTTGCTTCTTTTTTCTCATAATTTAAATATTGGTCCAGAACATTTCTCTTGGATTTTCATGAGCTTAAAAATCTGACTCAATCATGACTTTAAATTTAGTTCCACAGAAACTTAATATCCTCAAGTGAATCTTCAAGAGAAATTTCAGACATGACAAGGTCAGGTAATTAGGCTCTGAGGATTAAATTCCTTGTTCAAGGTCAGATATACAAATAAACCTGGAAAAATGAGGTAGCATGGCCCATGTAAGGACAAAGTTCAGAAGCTTTGAGAAAGGTAGAAAGCAAAGACAGGAAGAATGAAGCTAATTCTTGCAGCATCCCAGATCCACAGCACATTGTGTTTGAGGCAACTCAATTGATCCTGGCAAGATGGTCATGATTCAATAGATTCTAGGGCACTATCAATGAGTAGCCCAAACAGGGAATCAGAGTAAAGTAATATTTGTTCAACAGATATTATATATAACTACTATTTTCCTTTCATTTTGCCTCAGACATTTTAAGTTCTTTGACAACTACACGTTGCTTGATGAAAATGTTCTAATATATGCAATCCACACCATTTACTAAGTTATAGTAAATAAGTTAATTTTTTTTCATTTAAGTGATCCAATCCAAGTGTATAAAAAATTAGTTATATACTTGGATTGTTATCACTCAAATGAAAAAACTTTGTTTTGTTATCAAAGACAGTTTGATTTGATTTCCAACTTTAAGAGCTACACAGTAACATTTAGACTTTACAAAACATTGTAAAGTATACATGCATAATAATAAAAACAGAAAAATTGAATGAGCTTAAGCATGATATAGTGAAAAAATATATAGATTTGAGGAATTAAATGATAAGAGTATTTTTCCTCACTTTGACACTTACTAGGTATGTGATGTGGATAAAGAACTAGTCTTCTCGAAGCCCCTTAATAAGGTATAAGAGTATTAACTTCCATGGTTGAGGTGATAATATAATATCTTTAAAGTACGTTGCACACATTTGTGGGAGTCCAACAAATATTAGGTGTCATTTTTATTGTTGTTGATGATAACATTTTAAATTTAAAAAATACAGTGCAATTAGCAGGAGCTTAATATTTGCTTATTTTCTTGTCTAGTGTGGATTTGTAAATATGTGCTCTATTGCACTTTTAAGTGGTTATTAGAAATATTACCAAAGGGGAAAGAACTTGAAAAAATGGCACGTGTTTTTCTACCAAGCACTCAATATCTGTTGAACAAATTATCAGGAAAGGAAAGAAAATGGGTAGGAAGAAAAAGTCCCAATGAGAACTTCATAAAGACAATGCACTGAAATATACACAGTAACTCCATAGTTCTTTAAGATTAATATCTCTAAACAGACATGTTTTGTATATTCTTATTATTGCAATTAGTTGCCAAATATTTTCTGTGCAAACATTAATTCAAATTTGTAATGTAGAGACAATTATTATATATCTTTATATAGGAAATCATAGTTTCATGTCCTATATAGATATAAAATTAAATAATACCTTTAGCTAAAATGAACATGCAAATTCAGTTGAAATATGCAGGCTAATGTGCAACTTTACACCAATGTGAATTTTTGTGCTTGGGTTGTCAATCACAGAAAATAGGTACATATCATAGAAATACTGATACAGCACCATTATAATAAACTAGTCCATAAATATCCAAAGCTTCAAAACTCTATAAATTGGGATTAAATGGGGCAAACCATTTCTTAGTTTCAGCTTCTAACTTGTTGAGATTACTTCACAAAATCTTGCAAGTAAGCTTTATAAAGCTTCTTAAGCAAATTAATCTTTGGTGCTTGAATCTTTATGTTAGTGTGCCTTATATATGACTGCACAACTTTCAACTATCAAAAGGAAGGATTTTTTGCAGAAGATCATGGTTTTAATTCATAGAGCAATTATTTGCCTGTCTAAGTTCATCATTTTAGACAATTCTACTTGAGAGTCAGTAGAATTGACTACTCAAAACAAAATAAAATGCATTGCTATGGCAAGCGCCCCATTTTTACACTTCAGTCATCTGG
>PVIY010019951.1:0-44828 GCA_004026745.1 Myrmecophaga tridactyla
CCCCTTACTTGCTGTTTCCATTAATCAAAATTTTCTCATGTAAAATACAATAAATTCCCAGTGAAACTTGGTTCATGATTATACAGATTCAGATGTTCCTTATAAAAATCATTCTCCTATTTGCATAATAACTTGAAGAGATTTAATGAAATGTATGAGTGCTTAATATATATATTTATTATTATGTTAGATATTTGGATGTAAAGGGGAGGGGAAAGCACTGGCTATGTCCCTATATTCGGGGAGTCTATAGTCTTGATGGAGAGGCATAATCCTAGTAATGCCTGTAACAATTACAAATGTACAGAAAAATGAATAGCACAAAGAAGCCGGAATTCCAAGCTTTCATTTCTTATCATTAATTTATCACTGGTTTTCAAACATGGATTAAACACCTACCCTGGTCCAAGCCCCTTTGATCATCCCTACATTTGATGTAAAACAAAGTAAGACATGGCCCCAGACCTCAGGAAGCAGATAGCTGGAGAGACAACTAATGACCGGAAAAAGAATAAGGTTAGTTTTCAAGAGTACCCTTAGTCAGGTCTTCCAATGGCAGTCTTAAGATGTTTCTCTTATGTATCAATGTCCTGTTTTAAAATTGGTCAAAGCGTTCAAATAGAGGAGAAAAAGAGGGTTTACTTTTTTATTTTAGATCAGTGGCTCTCAAACTTGACTGCATGTTAAAATTTCTGAGTGATTCCACTGTGCCGTCGAAGTAGTGAGCCACTGGTTTAGATCAACTTTTCTCAACCTGCAAGGTGCACACAATGACCTAGGGATCTTAATAAAATGTAGATTTTTATTTATTAGATGTGGGATGGGGTGCCAGATGCTGCTGCTGCTGCTGGTCTATAGAACACACTTTGAGCAGCATGTGTGTCTGATTGTGTGTGTGTGTGTGCACATATTCCTAATATGGCTATTATTGTTTTCTCTAAAAGCCAAACGTATCCCCTCTGGGTTTCGAACCAGGCTTGGTATACTCCACCAGAGGTGACTTCCCTGTTTTTGCCAAGGATTTCAGATGAACACACCTGCACAAGGACTTCTCCTGCTGATGCATGCACCACAGAACCCTATTAGGCCATCAAAATGGTTCCTTTTGCTGTTAGCTCAGGTTTCTGCTCAGATGTACTTGTGCTGCTGGCTCCGAGGGGCTTCACCGATAATGGCATCCAAGGGCATTCAATTAGCACATTTCAGGTATCTCTGGTCATAGACACCTCATAATTTCTTCACTAATGCAGATGGATCTTTTACTTTTTCCAAATCATTAGCCATCCCTTCCATGTTACTTTTCACTTTTCAGCCTATAATGGATAAGGATTCTATTTTAATAGCATCTCAACACATTAGTGTGCTAGGGTAATTTAGGGCGAAATCAGGTGCTAACTTCTTTTTAAAAGAAAAGTTTCAGTTTTCTGAATCCTACTAAGACATCGATCCCTGACTCCTGTCTTCATTTGAATCAGAGTATGAAGCCTTGGCATTAAAAAATACGTGTGATGAAGGCTGTCTCTGGGGACGGAAGCTGAGTGTGGGAAAGCAGGGTGGAGGAAAAGATGGAGCAAAGATGGCTCTTTAGGTTCATGCCTGCAAAGTAGGAGGTAAAACCATTTCCTTTAGGGAAAGGGCAGAGTTAGTGAGTTCCTCGTCTTAGGAAGGAGTTGCTCACGAGGGCCCAAGGCACAATTCCATGCTGCCCCCTCTGATACAAGTTGAGTGGGAGGGCTCTGTTCCAGGGCTTCTCGAACTTTAAAGTGCACAGGAATCCCATGGGAATCTTGATGACAATGGAGATTCTTATTTGCTGGGCTGTAGGGGGAGGGTCTGAGTGTCTGCATTTCTAACAAGCTCCCAGATGATGTGATGATGACTAACTACACTTTGAGAAGCGAGGCTCTATTTACCTGCACCTGAGTCCATGATTGCCAAACTTGTCTTCTCGTTAGAATCTCTTGGGCGAACTTTTAAAACACTGATGCTCAGGCTGTATACAAGATCTATTATTGAATGAGAAATCCATGGTACAAGACCCAGACTTCAGTTATTTTTAAAACTCCTTGAGCAATTATTCCAAGGTACAGCTGTTCTGGACTGAAGAGGAATGGGTGGGAAGTGAGGAGCAGTTCTTTAGATCAGTGTGGAAAAATAAGTATCAATTCTCAAAGTATGGTCCTAGGATCAGTAGCATAATATTTGGAGAACTTAGAAATGAAAAACTGGGGGCTCCACGCTGATCTACTAGATCAGAAACTCTAGAGCTGGTGCCCAGAAATCTGTGTTTTGTTTAAGTTTTCCAGATAAGTCTGATTTACTCTAAGATTTGAGAACCACTACTCAAGATATTTAATCTCTCAGACTGGTGTGATGCTGGAAACAAAGGCATTATAAATATTAACTTGTTACCAAATAGTCCTGTTGAAAAGTAGCAGCAGAAACCAGTTACCAGTTACCGAGTGCTTACTATTTGCTAGGTAAAATGTTATGCTATCAATTTGCAATACCTCATTTATCAACACAACATCTCTGGCAGGTAAATATTAACATTCCTATAACACAAATGAGGAAACAGAAGATTACAAAGGTTAGGCAACTTGCCAAAAGTCAAAGAGAAAGAAAATTAAAATTCCATTCTAGGCCTTTCTGCTTCCACATGCTGTCTCCTAATCTAGGCTAGGCTTCTTGGGAATCTGAGCATGTGAGACATCCTAGATGTCAAGCTACAGCTGTTTGTAAGTGTTCCTTGTCTTTATGGAGCGCATCAGCTAGTGGGCTTCAGATGAGGAAATTTGCCATTATTGCACAGATGTATTCATTCTGTGGTAATTTAAGCACTTTGGCTAAGAGTATGTGTATAAAAGTAACTTCCTGGAAAGAGCGACATGGGGGTATGTTGAATGGGGAAAATTACATGTAAAGAGGTATTTAGATGACTGTGAAGAACAGGATGCTGGGAATGTGGGGTGAAAGGATATCTCAGGGTGAAGACGGAGAATGTATTTTAAAAGCCCAGAAATGACAGGGAGTGTGGACGCCGGGGTGGGTGAAACATTACTTTGATTTATAAGAGGAATTTAAGTTCCTTTGGTAACTGCTACAGATCGAGTGAAAGTAATAGGATTTTTATTTAAAAGCTGTTCATTTTCTACCAAAAGTAATGACTTTCTTGTGATCTTATCAACCAAAAATATAGTCTCCGTTTTCACACATGGCTTTCACTGAACCAGAATCAACCTTGTAATGGTTTTTGTTGGTTTGTTTTGTTTTGTTTTCAGATCAAGTAGCAGAAGCAGAAAGCTAACTAAATCCATGAAATAACTTTTAGGAAAATTTGCATGTCTCCAAAATATCCGGATTTAACTGCTATGTCATTTCAAAAGAGATTGTCCATCACTAAAACCCTTGCGGCTTTGTTTGAGGCAACAGTGAATAAACGGCATTCTCCAATATTTTGGCTGGGTAAATGCAATGTTTTCTTTTGAAATAAATGCAAAATAAATGTCCTAATTATTCAGCATCATGGCAGGACCTGTAGAAATAGAATTAATATTACTATTCATATTATCAATTTTTGGAATAAACTTAGCTCTCTGCTCTTATAAATTTTAAAAAAGCAATATCCTATGACCTCCCCCCCCCCTCTCTCTCTAAACCTGACTCTGCAAGGAAAATCATTGCCCTCTCTCCTACATGAGACATGACGTCCAGGGGTGAAAGTCTCTCTGGCAACGTGGGACATGACTCCCAGGGATTGGCCCTGGGACTGTGGGATTGACAACACTTTCCTGACCAAAAGGAGGAAAAGAAATGTAACAAAATAAGGTATCAGTGGCTAAGGGAGTTCAAATAGTGTGGAGAGGCTATTCTGGAATTACTCTTATGCAAGCTTCAGCTAGATATTGCTAATTGCCATGGTTTGCCAAATTCCAACCAACATCATTCCTGTTAACCCTAAATTTAAAACACCTAGGGCTCTATCTGAGATTCTACAAAAGTTTTATCCACTAAGTTTACTTTCCAGAAACCTATAACCTCTAGATGGTTCTTAGTCGAATAAGTCCTGAAACCCAGAGGGACCAGCTTGTCCAAGAACATCAACTAGTTCCATCCCCTTACCCCATATTGTTGGCACCCCTTTTCAACATGAAAAAGTTAGAATGGGCATATGCTCATTTGACAGAAGAGAAAAATAAAAGATATTTCTTTTAGTCTCCAATGTCTTGGAGCAACTAGAAAGAAAAACATGAAATTGTGGAGCTGTAGCCCATACCAAACTTCGAAATTTGTTCTATAACTACTTGTTAAAATGTACTGGGAAATTTATTGCTTTTTGTATATATGTTATATTTTACAATAAAAAATGTTTTTTTAAAAAAGCAATGTTTTATTCCACTCCTAGTTCATTCTCATTTCTAGGACTGTATGGTCGATGAAGCTGGTAATTAGATTCTTATCCTGGCTCCATCTTCCTTCCACCCTGAGTTTCCCCTCTCAATCCTTCTATCTTGGAAGATTCTTTCCAGATAGAATATTACCCAATTGCCAGAGTTATCAATAGCTGGCCTTGAACATTTGCTTTTTTTGGGGGGGTGGGGTGCGGTGCATGGTCCAGGTATCGAATCTGGGTCTCCCGCATGGAAGGCGAGCATTCTACCACTCAACCATGAACATTTGCTTTTGTGTTTGATGATTAGAACCTAAACATTGGGACCACATAGACTTGCATTCAATTTCCAGTTGAAAGCATCTGCTAACAGAGTGTAGTCTGTTTAAACTCTCTGTTCCTTGGATTCCCTGTCTATAAAATGAGAGCAACGATATCTACCTGGAAGGGTTTATGAAAGTGGTAGGAAAAATAATTTGAAAATATTAGAACAAGGAATCATTATTTCCACCTTTGAATCATGTTCCTTTGACTCTTTGATGCTCAAGGCTGTATTGTGAGGCTGGCTACCTCAAGGGGAGAGCAAATACCACCTGAACAAAAGAATTTATCTTCTGATGTCAAAGCTGACTTCTTTCTCTTCTTCCTTTGTTCCTTTCTGTTTAATTATTTTACAAATTTACATGTACTAAAATTGACCTACCTTTTTGGTGTACAATTCTGAGTTTTAACACATGTATTGATTTGTGTACCCACCACAAAATCAGGTCACAAAATAGTTCCATCACCCCAGATGAAGCAGACCTCAACCAATGAGCAGTAGTAGGAGGTAGGGTATAAATATGAAGCTTCTTTAACCCTTGGAAGGGACAACTCTAAGGATGTGCTGTGTACTATTTCCCAGGCCTTCTCCATGGGATTAATATCCTGTTGCCCACATGGTATTTGCCCTGTGAGGCACCCTTTATATGCTGTCTTTCTCTCTTTGTTTCATTTCCCTGTTCCTCTATTGGTGTTTTCTGCCCCTCCTAAATTAACCACTTCCACTTGAATTCTTATCTGCTTCTGAGGAAACCAAACTAAGACAGGCATAGTGAAATAAGACCACAGGATATGAAGTGTGGTAGGTTGAATTATGTATCCCAAATTAGATATGATCTTAATCTTAATCTTCTGGGACATGAACCCATTGTAAATAGGACCTTTCAGAGATGTTAACTAAGGTGTGGCCTAACTGAATGAGGGTAGCTCTTAATCTGGATTACTAGAGGCCTTATAAAGAGAGACAAATCAGAACCCAGTCAGAGAAAGTCACAGAGAGGAGCTGGGATCTGGATGTTAGCAGGAACCTGGAAGAGAAAGGAGAGGGCATCACGTGCAGGGAAAGCCCAGGAACCCAAGGACTGACAACCAGCCAGAGTGATGCTGACTCTATAGGTAGCAAACTTTCTCATCAATGCTTTGATTTGGACTTTGGGCCTCTGAAACTGTGAGTCAAAATTCTTGCTGTTTAAGCCAATTCATGAAATGGTATGTGCCATAGTGTCCTGGTAACTAAGACATGAAGTAAGGGACTTCTGTCTAGGCAGGAACAGGAGAAGGTGAACCCTATTTCTGGGCCCAGGGCAGTGTTGAATAGAAGGAAAATGATAAAGATAAATGAGGGGGTCAGATGTTCCTATTTCCCTTACTCTTAGCTCTGCATTTGACGTGAGTGGGCTATGGAAATATTCAGATAGGTATAGGAGACCCCCAAACACCAAGGCTGGTGGTCTACTTCCTTAGACATAGCTATGATCTTGGGAAGAACCTTATATTCCCCTCCGCACCATGTCCTCATGGAGTGGGAATGAAAATTCCTTGTCATCTGACAGAGGAACTGGAGAATGAGCCTGAGAGAGTGGGCTTGCTCCCCATGGCTTGCACCTGGCATGAAAGATATCCACATATTCCTATATATCCTGATGAGTAGACACAAAAGTTCAGGGACAGGAGGTAGGCTGGCATACCCTCTGGAATGACTGGAATTTGCAATGTGTAAGGATTTCACGAATAGAGAGTCAATAGGTCAGCACCACAAATTCTAGTAGTAAGACAGCAGGAAGCCCCAAATATCCAGTGAGAATCTGGTTGCTCTTCAGTCCATGCAACCAGACCAGCCATTCCAAGAGAGAGGCCTGTAGGAATCGAAGAATCACCATGGGACTCTGGAGCCCCATTCTCCACTGGTACTAGTCCTATCAACCCAGAAACCATCTTCAAGAGGAGCAGGAGGAATGGGAGGCAATCTAAAAGACCAGGCATATATATGAGAGTCATGAGCATCCAGAAGAGGCTGTTAAACTGCAGGAGAATAAGAGACCATACTTTGGCAAGTTTGACATTTAAATTGTGTTTCTCCACTGGAGGGGTTTGAAGAAGATTTGATCAGCAATAAGGAAAATAAAGAAGATGAAATTTCTATGTTTTAAGAGCTTTGCGAGAAAATTTACAGCTCACTCTATAAAGATTAGAAATAATGGTTGTGAAATACCCAACAGGGCATCTGGCTCATGGTAAGAGTTCAGTAATTGGTGGCTGTTGCTATTAACACCATACCTGACCATCTGGGTGGCTTTGGTTATAATAACCTGCAGTAGCTGGCACAGGGGAGCAGAAAAAAATACAAATCTTAGTTACATTGCCATTTTTTCAAAAAGAAAAAAAACAACAACAAAAAACAATCCTAGCAGAACAGAAGGTTCAGGACTCTAAATAATGGTCTTTCAGTTAGAATGTGCCTTAAATTGGTTTGGGGGCTCTGGCTGATTGAAGATTTAAGGCAGGTCTGTTCCAAGTCTGAGTGTGATTTGATTAGCTAGTATTGAAGAGTTTGTGTTGGAACTAACTCATATTGAAGAGTTAATATTCAAATTTACCAAGCCTGCCTAAGCTTCAACAAGGACTGAACGCAGACCCAATTTGCATGCTACCGCTCCCTTTAGTTTTCTATGCAACATCACAAGAGGCATAAAACAACAATAACAAAAGCCACAATACGCAGCTGAAAGATTTCTGTCCAGTTTCTTGCCATCTTTTGCCACTAAGGGCAGATTAAAAAGCCATCATTTTCTTTGACATATGTAGTGTACAGTCACCTTGTCTATTAGGTTCAAACAGAGCAAAAGAATAGTGAGGGAGGGATGGGCCTCCAGGGAAATTTGCATATACATTTCCATTAGAGTTAAAGACATTTAAATCCACATTACCCTCAGCTATAGAATGATGAATGCACCATTATGGACAAGGCTTAGCGTGTGTTGCTGCTGCATTTGGCAGGTTCAAGTCTTGCTCTGGGTGTAATATTTTGCGACTCATTTTTCCTCAAGCATAGAGTAATAGGCTTTAACTTTGCTAAGCTTTTCTGCCAGCCCTTCGCCCCCTGCTGTTCCATTATATTGAACTTGTAAGCAGGACGCTCTGTCCGGCTCACCCAGATTACCACAGCAATACGGCCCTGCTGAGGGGCTGGTGTCAGGATAAGTGTTAGGGAGGGAGCTCCCCATCTTGGCATGCTGTTCTCATCTTATTAAATTCAGCTTTGTGGAAGCAGGGAGCCTGCCTCTCAGTCACACTGGCTCAAGCGTGATCCAACTGCTACTGTCAGACAATATGAAAATAGGAACCACCACAGCTAATGGCAGGTGTTGCTTCACAGCTGATAAAAAAAAATAGTCTGAGGTTTTTTTATTATCATTATTATTATTATTATGATTTCACGACCCTGGGTGAGTGTGTATTATTTTGCTCTTATAGATACTTGACTGGATTGAAGCCTGGATTCAGAAAGCCTAATGCTTTGGGGAAATGAAACAAAGTTTGCATGCTTTCAGCAGTGGGTGAATATATCTTGGGGATGTTGGAGAACGGATTTTGTTTGTATTCTTTGCTATTGGTTTCCATGGACCTCAAGTTTAAATTAAAAAAAAAAAATTCTGAAATCCCTGGGACTTAAGAGTGTCCTAAAAATTTTCTGTGTGAAAAAAAATAAGCTTTTCATCTTATGACAATCTAGTTTAGTGGTGACTTCAATACTGGAAGATATACCACCTTCTTGTATGAGTAATTTATTCAAATATTATGTAATTCTTTCAATCAAATGTAAGTTTTAAGCCTCCTCGCTTAGCTATTTGTGAAATGGAATTCCATGAGAGTAAAAAGTTCATTCTGAGATAGTCTAGACTCATTTTATTAAGGCATGTGGTTGGATGAAGAATGAGAATGGGGTGATACGGAAGCCAAGTCAGGAAGGGCTTGAGCCCAGATGAAGTCATAGATGTTACTTTTTTTTAGCAGCTTCCTTAAAATGAAACATTGAGTCTAATAAGCCTCATAATCTAAAACTCAGAAAGAGAGGGCTCTAGGAACACAGTGACCCAAATGCAATTTCCTCGCCATTTCTAATCTGCTGGCTTTTCCTAGACCTAGAGAGCTGGGTACCAGTGGGCTTTCTCCCTCTGTGTCTGGGTACAGCTCCTGGAGACCAGCTCTGTGGACCTCCAGGCAAGAATGTGCCTTGTAGAGGTCTGTGAACTCCAGAAAGAAGGTCAGCATTGGTCTTTCGTGAGAGTAGCAAGTATCTTTGGCCCCTAAGAGGCCAAGAAGGAGCTGAGCAGGAGGCCTGAGTGTTGAAGAAAACAAGGAGATTAGGAAGCAGGAATGTTCCTCAGTCCAGGGCTCTGCCAGGGGCTAACAGACTGTTTCTAAACTGAAAGGCATTGAGGGTGGAGACTACTTCACTTCCTACCAGAGATAGAACTGCCATCAAGCCAGCAGACCTGAGTCCCAAGAGACCTGCATAAAAAGTGGTAACCTTTTATTTTAAAAAGTACTGGAGTTAATAGAGAATTTGGTAAGGTAGCTGAATATATGATAAATATTTTAAGAATCAATAGCTTTCATAGATGTTGGCCCTGCATCTGTAAAAATGGCTATGGAAAAATATTTCATTCACAATAACAACACAAACGAGTAATACTTAAGAATATATTGAGGCACTCCTGGGAACTTGCACGCGGCACAGAGCCGCAGATCGATCTCGGTCTGCAGCCTAGGGGGTCCTGGACCGGTGGGGCTGGGGCTCGGGGCTGGGATTTGGGGGCTGGCGGACATACGCAGCGGCCCCGCTCTGCTTTCGGTACAGGAATGCACAGACGTGAATGGATGACAACAGAAGATGATACTGGAACAGCGGGAATCAGCAATTTTGCACAGGAAGTTTTAGGTGGTGTCATTTACCATAGTCTTCCCGAGGTTGGGACAAAATTGAGCAAAGAGGAATTCGCTGGCTTGAAAAGTGTGAAAGATGCCAGTGAACTTTATTCTCCTCTATCAGGAGAAGTAAGAGAAATGGGTAAGGCTCTTGAGAACACCCAGGACTTGGCAGCTAATCCCGTTATGAAGATGGCTGGCTGATCGACATAACATTCAGTGATCCTTGAGAACTTGAACTAATGAGTGAAGAAGTGTATGAGAAATACATAAACTCTATTGAGGAGTGAAAATGAACCCTTAAATAAACTAGTCGGAAACAACTTAATCCAGCAATATTTTAAATTACAGGTGAATAGAAATTTATGATAGCAACTTTAAGCAATACCAATAGGAAAACAGAAACTGCTCATTCCAACTATGCTATGAAAAGAAAATACCCCTTAATTTTCTAATGATAGTAAATAAACGCAATGCATCTTTTTCACACCACCCAATGGTTTAGACTAGGATCTAGTTATTATATTCAGAATTCATGAAATTATCTGAAAAATTACTTGTAAAAATTACATAATTTATGGGTAGCATTGTTTTCATAAACCTTGCATAATATTATAACTTGCCTACATCAATCCCTGGATTTGAGTGAAAAATACATAATGATATTTTCATTGGAAATTACTGGGTGTGGAGACAAGTTTTTGTTAGTTGTAATCTGTCAGGTGAGGAACAGTACTATCTTAATTTTGCAGTATATACATTTTTTGTTACTATTTTCATACAGTAAAACAGGAGACTTGCAGCAAAAGAAGAAACCCTTTTAGAACAATAAAACATTCAACTTCTCCGTTAAAAAAAAGAGGAGATACTGGGAAAAAAAGAGAGAATATATTGAACACAACAGGCACAGGATTAAGATAAAGAAAACAAAATAATCCAAGATCTGAATGTATAAAAATTCATATATTCTTGAAGTGGGCAACTTAATATTGCAAAAATACCTTTTCTTCTAAAATTCGTGTTTAAACTTAGTGCAATTCTAATTAGAAAAACGAATTTTTCCTTTAGATTTGTATAAAATTATCTTTAAAATTCTGTAAAAGTACAAACCCTCAAGAATAACCACAATAATTATGCAAAGGATAGATATCTGTCTTTATCAGATGTCAAGACCCACTATGACATAGGACTGCATAGGAAACCATTGTATGGACTCACCATAATTCATAATCCATTCAACGGTTCCCCTAATGATTCCTTAAAATCAGTAAACATCCTTATACACACGTCCCCAGGTACTGAAGCATATATTTCTGTGAGACGGACACACAGAATTAGAGTTCATTGGATTGTCCATTCATCTCTGAATTCAACCGGAATTAGGGATAACTTTGCTGCTGTATCATTGGCCGATGTGGAATGTGCATCACTGGGCATCCTCTCTTCAACAGTTCCTTTTTTTATTGTAGAGGATATTCACTGAATTTTCATTGAGTGAATATGAATAAGTGCCTTCCTTCTAAGGGGTTGATCCTTTAAAATTTAGGAAGAATTTCTAAAATTTAGAAAAGTTTTAAGAACAAAAATATGTTCAAGAATTGAGTTTAAACTCCTTCTGGTGTGTATGGGAACTTTTAGAAGTCTTTGAATGAGCAAAACTGTGGATAAACTTTAAAACATAGAGCACTACAAATTCGTTTAGCTCACTCTTAAAGGTTCTTTACTCATGCATGTAGTCATTTTAACATTATTCTGAACTATTTCAAATATACATAAAGTACAGAGAATGACTACTTCCCATGCACCAATTATCCCACCCTTGTCAAATCTTAGTATTTTTCCATATTTGCTTTAGGTTTTTAAATACAACATTTTAGATTTAATTGAAGCCCCTGTGATTGCTCTCTGATCTCATTCCCCTCACTCCTTGGCTCTCTATTCTAAAGGCAGTCTTTATTCTGAATTTGGAATTTATAATTCTTATACAACTTTTATAAATTCAAATTTATTACATGTGGGCAGGCAATGGTGGCTCAGTGGCAGCGTTCTTGCCTGCCCTGCCGAAGACCTGAGTTTGATTTCTGGTGCCTGCCCATGTAAAAAAAAAATTTTATTACATTTGTTTCTAGTGAATAACATTTAGGACATTTTTTCATGTTTTCTTACATTATAAAAAGTGTTACGCTATGTGTCATTCTTCCTCCTGTTCCTTTTAAACAATATTATGTTTCTGAGATTTATCATTTGATATATGTAGTTTTATCTGGTTGAATCGCTATTTAGTATTCTAAATAATAAATTTATCACCCTACTTTTAAATGCACATTTCTATTGTTTCCAACTTTGTCCTATGATAAACAATAGTGCAATAAACATTCTCTCGTACATGCTAAACATTTTTAAACATGTGGATATGTGGGAAAGTTTTCCAGTTTTTGAAGTGTGGGGCAGAGGCCCTTAAAGTTTTCTGAGACCCAGTCAGAGCCTCTGCAAGATTAAAAGTATTTTCATAATGAAACTATGACATTATTTAACTTATCTATTCTCAGTCTGTCATGAGTATACAGTGGAGCTTTCCAGAGGCTGCAGGATATGTGATATCATAAGAAATTGAAAGTGGAAGCAGATATGAAAATGCCGCTGTCTTCTATTAAGCCAGATAGTAACAAGATTTGCAAAACATAAAATAGTGCCACTTTGACACTAGTTTTATTTAGGGGGGAGAAGAATATACTATTTTTTCATGACTCTTATTTAAGTTCGATGTATGGGTGATTCAGTGATAAAATGCCTGTCTGCCATGCAGGAGACCCGGGTTTGATTTCCAGCCCATGATACCACCCCCATCCCCAACGAAAACATGTACTGAGTTTATTACTGTTATATAAAAATAAATAAATACACGTTTTAAGTACTCGGTTTTAATTTCAAATATGGTAAATATTAATAGAAAAGCAAAGAAACAAATAAAAGCACTTAAGGGACCACAGTGATTAAGAATGTAAGTGTCTCAAGACCAAAAAATTTATGCATCTTGTAAAGTTTTTGTTTTATGTGATCCTATGTTTTCATTGCTCTTGGGTATATATCTAAAATAGAATTTCTGGGTCATAGATTAGTGTATATTTTACTTTGTAAGAAACTGCCAAATAATTTTCCAGAGCAGTTGTATGAGACCACATTCCTCCCAGGCTACTCATGAGAGTTCCAGTTGCTCTATATCCTAGTCAATTTTGCAGTTGCCAGTCTTTTCGATTTCAATCTTGATGGTAGGTATGAAATGATATCTCATTGCGACTTTAATTGAGACCGTTTCCTCTGGTTTAAACCCTGGCAATCACTTTTTAAGAATGCAACCCACACCCCCACCCACCCAGCCGGGACAGAGTTATAGAACCATCAAAACTAATTTTTCTCTTAAAATTGACTTATCAGGTAAGTGTCCTAGGTGACAAAAATGGGGATGAGAGTAATAAAGTGATTTCTAAAGTATGAGGTGCCTACCACTGATGATATGAGCCCTAGGAAATATAGTACCATCACATCATATCACAGATGTTACTGCTTATTGATTTTAAAATAACAGTAATAAAGACTAAGTCTTAATGAGCAGGTTTTTATTTTAACAGCACTAAAAGTATTTTAGTATAGTAGATATCATGAAGGTGATACATGAGAGACTCAGGTTGGAGAAACAGCGGTGAAGTAAAAAGTGCATTGGATTGGGGGTCCAGCAGGCATGAGCTCGATCACAGTCACTCTAGAGGGATGTTGATGTCTCCAAGGCTTAGTTTGTCAATGCTGGTACTAAAACCTACAGTTCAAAGTGAATAAGATTAAAATAGTTTACTCATTTTTATTAAAATGAGTACTTGGTATACAGTGGTTTCTCAATTAATCTTTTATTCCAGTTAAATGGACATTTCCTAGCCACACTTCCAATGATACTGAGACTGGAGTATTGTATATCCGTGGTGGTCCTGGAGTGTGAAAAAAATGTCAATCCATGTGGTTTGATGGTGCTGAGGGCTCTAGGACTGTAAGAGAAATAAAATTTTCTGAAAGCAGGTGGGGCCGAGATAGCCTAACTCTTTCCTAATCCTATTTCCGTCTTCTTCTGGGAGGGATTAGACCACATTTCTCCCTGAGTTTTTCTGCAACCAAATGACTGAGCTGTGACCAGTGGGATGGGAGCAGAAGGGATCCATACTACATGCTTGGCTCAGGAAATGCCTCCTATAAAACCTTTAGTCTATCTTCCTGCATCTGCTGGTCAGATGAAAAGGACTCAGTGGAGACCCCTGAGGCCCTAGGGTATTATAGAGCAACATGACGGAAGGAGCCTGGGACTCAATATGTACACTGAGAAGTTGAATGAGTGAGAAATAAACTTGTATTTTATCATTTGGTGAGATATTTGCATTGTTTGCTTCAGCAATTTTGCCCTATTGACAAATACAGTAGGCACTATTTATTATGGCTCTCTGTGGAATTTTCCTAGGTTTAACCTGGTGCCTCTCAGGTGCTCAATAAATACTTATTGAATCAATGACCAAGGAATAATAAATAATTAATCTAAAAAAAAGGGTTAAGGACTGAAGGTGGAAAGAAAAAAAATTCCTTTCTTTATAAGGTTGCCCAGGACCAGCCCATATCAGAAGAAGCAATTTTACTTTCTTTCCTACTGAGCTTTAAAACAGCCTGCTAAGAATTGGAAAAGCTACTGAAGATGACAGCTAAAGGTTATTATTAGCAGTCTCTTATTTCTCTCTCCTAGCCTAAGTCCTCTCCTTTAAAAGATTTTATTGCTGTAACCAGTAACTTCTGGTACAAAAAAAATAAAAACCAAGCCAAACAAAATAATAAATATATTTAAAAAGAAATTTCCTGGGCGTCAGTTGAATCTGAAAATGACTGTCTTTAGCACTCTGAACATCAGAGACAGAATGAATTTTGAAAAGTGCTGTACAGCCTAACCCCACCTATTCACTGGTTCTCACCTCCTTAATAATCCACAAACTCAATACTCACAGAAAACCCAACAGTCTCACCCCACTTCTCCACCATGATTTCATAGACAAGAGCTGTGATGAGGTCTCCTGCAAGTGTAACTTCCATTATGTTCACCAAATATGTTATGGTATCTTTACTGAAAGATTCTTGTCAACAGTGTGTGTCTCTCTGGGCACAGTTTACAGGGTGATTCAGTAAATTTACACCATTTTTTTTTCAATTAATCCTTCCTCCCAAGAAATGTGTTAATCTGTGCTGAGCCTTCTTGTCATTGGTGTGAATTATCTGATTTTTACTGTTTCCAAAAGCATTTTGCATATTCATAAAATGTTATCATTCAAATGTACAATATTAACCCAGGGTGAAAGATTAAGTGATTGGTTTCAAACCAACCGTAATTAATTTAGTTTTAAATAAATCATTTAGAATTGGAGTCGAGACTATATTTTGGCTTTGTCTCATTAAATTTAATCTACTTCTAGAGAAGCCTAGACAATATACAGTAAACAGATAATTAGGTTAGATCTCTTATGAAGCCATAAATTTTCTCATTCACCTGAATAATATTGAGTTAGTTATAGCACATACAGATAAAGGCAGATCTAACTTTAAGAAAATTCAAGATGAACTTTCAAACTTATGAAGATTTAAATTATGGGGCAATTACTTGCATTACAAATTAATTATTTGATTCACAAGAGCTTGGTAGTTTATTGCTAATTTGACCAAAGAGGCTGAGAAGAGATATATGCATATATGAA
Organism: Myrmecophaga tridactyla; assembly: GCA_004026745.1. NCBI lineage: Eukaryota > Metazoa > Chordata > Mammalia > Pilosa > Myrmecophagidae > Myrmecophaga > Myrmecophaga tridactyla. Next base: position 15,415 of record PVIY010019951.1, read on the forward strand.
AGTCTTAAGGCTTTATTGAATCTTTAGATTCAATTAAATTTTTTCCATTGTTTTAATTTGAAAAGTTGAAGGTTTACAGAATAATCATGCATAAAATACAGGATTCTCAAATATCTCCCTATTATGAATACCTTCCATTGGTGTGAAATATTTTTTACAATTGATGAAAGAACTATACTATACAAATTGTTGATGCTAAGTTAAACCATGGACTTACTAGTACAATTATAAAAATGCAAAACTACTTTAATGCTCGGGTCAACAAATACTTTTTCTATAAAGGCCAAGGTAATAAATATTTTAGGTTTTTTGGACCATATAGTCTCTATCAAAACTACTAAGTACTGCTTTCATAGCACAAAATCATCCATAGACAATATATAAAGCAATCAGAATGCCTGTATTCCAATGAAACTTCCACTTGTGGACTCTGAAATTTGAATTTCATGTAATCATAGCTGTGCCACAAAATATTCTTCTTTGTATTTTTTTCACCCATTTAAAAATTTAAAACTGTCCTTAGCTTTCAAGCTGTACAAAATCACGTGTCCAGCTGGATTTGGCACACGGGCTGTAGTTTGTTGACCCATGATTTAAAGTTTTGGGAGCAAGTATCAATTGATGATCAGAAAGAAATGAAGATAAAATGCCTGATATCACAATATATAGGGAAAATAGGAATCAACATAAAGGCTTTTTTCAAGACTAATTTACATAGTGAAGTAAAATCTTGAATATTTCTTTATCAGATAAAAAGTTTTCTGTATAGAGGATCTTGTTTTAAAATTAAACAAATGTTATTGGAAAGGCTTTGGTAGTTATGGTACCAATGGGAAAACAGGCAGTGAGAGGTCCTGTGACAAACCTCAGGACACAGATAAACACATTAACCAAGTCTGGCAGAGACCCCCTGTCTCATGCCCTCTCACTGTATCTGTGTCTTTTCTTATTTTTAATTTGATTAAAAATATTATATCAAATTTAAACTTTGATGTTCAGAGTGCTAAATTATTTCTTCAGAGCCCAGATTGAGGAGTTCATGGGATTTCAAATGTTTTCAGCCTCATCGTTTTCTGACCTACCTGCCTGCCTTAGACAATACAAATTTAGCCATGGGTGACTCATATTTCCAGATCCCATCCTCCAGAGAAGCTGTGAGATGGGGTCTTTGGAATCTGCATGATTAACAAAGTACCCAGAATTTTTTGATCAGGGGTGTCTGGACCACACCCTGAGAAGCATTGTCTTACAGCTGGTGGGCAAAGGACTGATTATAATCTTCTAAGACACCTCTGACTTTTATCTCCTCCTCCAATTGCTCCTCCTTCTCATTTCTGGCTCAGAAAAGTCACTTGTTGTTTGGATTTTGCTTCTTTTTAGAAAATGCTTATGGGACAGAAGCTCAGTGTGTCCTTAAGCCCCACTGCAACCAAAGTAATCTTTTCAAAATGCTGCTCTGTCTTTGCTGATGTCTTGCCAAACCCTTCATTGGTATCCTCTGCATTTGGGATGAAAAGAAAACTCCTTACCAAGGTAAGTCCTGTTTGAGTCTACATTTATCTGCACCCTCATCACACCCACATTTCCAACCTGACTTTCTCTATCCCAGCCACATTGACTGCCTTTTAGTACCACATCCTTTTTATGCTTCCTATACCACAGGGCCTTTGCACTTGCAGCTCCTGCTGCCTGTTCAGTCTTTTCATTCATCCTCCTCCTGGTTGATGCCTACACACATTTCATATCTTAAGTCAACTGACATTTATTCACTGTTATGGATTCAATTGTGTCTCCCAGAAAAGATAGGTTGAAGGACTAATCCCCAGGACCTCAGAATATGAATTTATTTGGAGACAGCTTCATTACAGATGGAATTAGGAGAGTTAAAATGTCATACTGGAGTAGGGTGGCCCTTAATCTGAGATGACTGGTGTCTTAATAAGAAGGAGAGAAAAGACACAGGGAGAGACACACACAAAGAGTAGATGGCCATGTGGTAGAGGTGAAGTCTGAGTTACACCACAACCCGAAGAAACCTAGGATTGCCAGCTACCACCGAAGCTAGCAGAATGCATAGAACAAATTCTTCCCTACAGACTTTTGATAGAACACGGCCCTTCCAACACCTTGATTTTGGAATTCTAGCCTCCAGAACCGTGACGATAACATTTCTGTTGCTTTAAGACACAGTTTTTGGTTCTTTGTTATGAAAGCCCTGGGAAATTAAGATACTCAGAGTAGCTCTTTCTAACAGCGGATATCATAAGTACTCATATATCAATCAGGTGGCTTTTTTCCCAGGGGTAATTTAACCTTATTTTTGCTATTATTTGACAAAAGACTATCTCTCCCACTAGATTCTGAGCTCTAGGAGGATTGGGTTCGAGTTAGTATTTTTCTCACATTTTGTATCCTCCGATGTCCAGTTCATTGCCTGACTCAGTTTCATTTGTTAAACTGATGAATGAATGAGAGACCACTTCAGGTTATATAGTATGCTCCAGGCAATTGAGAAAAATTGGATAACTTTAAGGACTGTGTTTTGCAAACTATGAGAGGCACCAAGCCTCCCACTTGAAACCAGCAATGAGAAATCTAGCAGGGCTTTGTGCCATCCCGCTGAACCTCCTAAGTGTACGGATGTCAATTCAGAAAAGCAGCATGGTGCCACAGTTGTAAAAACCACCACTGCCAAAACCAGAGAAGAGAGGGAGAGTGACTCCAACCACAACTGAGAACTACAGAGGAGAAGACCAAGTATGTAAAGGAGAAAGAAGTTTTTGAGAATGAAATTTATAATAAAATGATGGTAACTGTAACCAAATACCAAAAAGAAGAAAAGGAATGAGGTACCCCAGAACTGATGTGTCAGACTTGAATGACAGAAAATGTTCATTGGTACATACATTTTTGGCAAACTTTGGGTGTTAGGTTCTGATTTGCTCTACCAACTTGTATTGAGGAAGTTCAAATGATGACATGGTCAAAGATCTGCTTAAATGCCTGATTCTAGATTCTCAACTTTTACATGTAGTTTTGTTTTCTCATTGATGATATGTAAACTATTTGATGTTCTCTAAAAACATCTTTGTAACGTTTGTTTTTCATGTGATATTGTCATTAAGTGTACATGGCTACTGTGGAAATGTAATGTATTTCTTTAAAAAAGCTTGATTTTGAATATCATCTAGTGAACCAAATATAGACAAAATTACATTTGTCACAGTTTTTATTATCTAGTTTTTCTAAGAAAGGGACTGCTTCATTTGCTTAGTACTTAGCACATTGTAGGTGGCCAACAATATTTATTGAATGCATGATTGAATGATTATGGTGTTTGCTTATGAACAGAAAACAATCCCATAGTTGGAGCTTAAACTTCCATTTCACAAACTCAGAGAAGCATGCATGTTGAAACAGAAGCTCCAAAGTCTCCTATTTCATTCTTTTATACCATGCAGTTTTCTAAATAATTTGCCATTAGTAGTTCCCATGCTGTCTTCAAGGGTTTTTAAGGTAAATGATACCACAGTCTCCCCATGTCAAGTAGCTTTAGCTGCATAAAAAAATCACCTCAAAACTTGGAAGCTTGAAATAATGATGTTTATTTAGCTCATATTTCTATAGGTTAGCAATTTGGCCTGGGCTCAGCTACAAGGTTCTTCTGGACTCAGTTCAGCTCACTCATCCACCTACAGTCAATTGCCAGGGAGCTCTTGGCTCCTTTCTGAGTTCACTGGCTGTCATCTAAAGTATGAGCCCTCTTTCTCATCGTCCAGCAGGCCAACTTAGGTTAGCTCAGGCTAGCTCAGACTAATTTAGGTTAGCTCAGGCTTGCTCAAACTAGCTTAGATTAGCTCAGGCTAGCTCAGGCTTGCTTAGATTAGCTCAAGCTAGCTCAGACTAGTTTAGGATAGCTCAGCCTAGCTCAGACTAGCTTAAGTTAGCTCAGGGTAGCTCATGCTACCTTAGGTTAGCTCAGGCTAGCTCAGGCTAGCTATGCAGTGTCCAAGAGCAAGAGCAGAAGTTGTAAAGTCCCTTGAGAACTGGAGTCAGAACTGATACACTGTCACCTCCACTGTATTCTATTTGCCAAAGTGAGTCACATGGCCAGCCTAGAATCACTAGCTAGGGAAATAGACTCTACCTCTTTGATGGCGGGAGCTGCAGTCACACTGTGAGGGTCATCGATACAAGGGAAAGTGCTGGATTGTCGTCATTTTTGCAATGTACTGCACTCCGCAAGAAACTACTTCTCTCCATTGTCAGGACTATATCTCTATATCATCTCAAAATCACGCTTTAGCTTATTTCCACCTGTTATATCTTTCTTCGGTGATAATAAAAAGCAGTATCACTATCCTTGCCACAACAGCTTTTTCTCAAGTGAAAGAGCCTTCATTTTCCCTTCAGCTTTCTTTTATCTTCAAAAATATGTTTTGATACTTTTAATAGCCTGAAAAATAGGTTCTTGAAAATGATAGATGACTATATTTACTAGGCTTCTTTGAATCATGTGAAAGTTCCCCACATCTGGGCTCAATTCCTTGTTTTGTCACAAACTGTCTGCTCCATAATATCAATAGTAGCTCATGCTTAAATAGTACTTATTTATACTAGACACTATTCCAAGGGCTTTATCTTTAATCCTCACAACAACCCTGTGAGGTAGGTGCTATAAATAGTATCCCCATTTTACAGATGAGAAAACTAGAGAGAAGAAGGGCGAGTCCAAGGTCACACAGCCAGGCAGAAGCAGAGTAGAAATTTGCTGTCCCTGAAGCCTGGCCTCAGAGCCCACGTTTGGAACCACTACCCATACTGCCTCGTGGGTGACATTGTACAAGTTCTCCAGGCTCTCTGTACCCACAGTTCCACATCAGCACAGTGGGTGATGGTAATGCTTGCCCACCAACATGTGGGGAGACACAGAGGAGCTGGTGTACCTGAAATATCTTGGTGAACTACAAAAATCACTCTGAAAATATAAGATGTTATTGTTATTTTTATTATTAACGTGACACAGTCATGTACCTCACTAAAAACTTGAGAAGTCCAAAGAATGCACCAATTGTTATGTGATCCCTGTGTGCTATTTAAATAAAGGAACGGATGGCATCTGTTTAAATGCAAATCAGTCTGCAGTGTTAACATAGTCTGGAGTGTGATGCTGAGTTAACCATTCTGGTTCGAGCCTCATTTTCCCACCAACTGTCCTTCCCCCAGTCTTTCTCTGAAGATGAAGACAACTATGTTTGTGAAATCTGAGGGAGGAACTACAGTTAATCTTGAAAGCTGTACACCAACTTCCTTGTTTTGCTGTAGGGCCAAATTCATGTGTGTTTTTTTCTGCCAACAAATATTTTCTGATTGATATGTGCTCATCACCGTGAACCCAATTTACAACACTAGGCCGGCAACAATTTATTTTTTTTGGAGCAATGGAGTACACATTGGAAAAATTTGCACATGAGGGCAAAATGGAACAGACAATTGCTTTTGGGGACTGCACAGATTAGTACATCATTGCATACTAACAAAGTGCTAATTGCTCCTTTTGACCACAGGCCCAGTTTACAAAGCTTTTGCACAAATGTGCTTGGTGCACTAAATTACAAAACTAACACTGCATTATTTCTCAGTACAGCTTGCAAATTCTTGTAGGACGGTATGCATTAGCATTAATTAGATGACAGAGAGAAAGAAGAGAAAGAGAGAGGAAGAGAGAGAGAGAGAGATTGAGAGAGAAACTAGTGAAAGAGAAAGATACTCACAATTAAAAAAAAACAGACCGGATGCTAATTACTCAAGTTACAAATGTTGCACTTATTCTGAGATGATGCTAGTAAAAGCAAAAGGCATCTATTCTCAAGTCTGCAATGAACATGAAAATTGGTGTTTCGTAGCTAAAATAATAAACCATGATTGACCTTGGCTGTTTTGTGTGTGCCTTATCCAATGTTTGGACCAATTCTTGAGGGGACTATTTACGTTGAAGACTCCAAGTAAATTTTTCCAAAGCAACTGAGAGAATCTATTAGTTGGCAAATGAGTGATTTTCATCTATGGAAGACAGAACAGGCTTACCTATAATGCCTCTCATTTCTTTCTCTTTTCATTTAGTGCAGTGTCTGTACCCTTGAACTTATTTAATATGGGTATAGAGTCATAGCACCTGCCCTTAGATTAAAATACTGGAAACATACCTTAGAATTGATCATTACATTATTTACTCAAAACGTTTCTTGAGACCCTAATTACTGAGCACATAATTGCACTAAGCATGGGAAATGGCAAGGACTAATAAACCATATTCTTCTCAAGTGGGTCAGAACCTATCTGGATAAATAAATGACCTATGATAATACAATAAAACAAGTGCTTCATTCAAATAGTATACAAAAGTGCTGTAGGAACAGAGGACAGAATGACCATTTCTGCCTGGAAGGGTTAGGAAAAGCATTACAGAGCAGGGGACTTACATGTCGCACCTTAAGAGATACCTACAGGTGGCAGGCAGGGCTTGGGTTGAGAGTGGTTAGAAGGCTAGTGCGGTGGTCTGGGATGACATGGCTCTGAACTTGGACAGTGGCAAGGTAATAGAGAATGAAGGACAGATTTGAGAGCCCTTGCAGAGGTAGACTTGAAAGGACTTGTTTGCTTGTTGGTCTTGGTAAGCAAGGGAGGGTGACCTTGGAGTTCTGTAGATTGTGGATGCTTTGTGTGTTAGGGAAGAAAAGAAAAAGGGCAAAATGGGGAAGAAGGTTGAAGGTCACAGTAGCAGAGCTTGTTATCACTGCCCATAATCCTCTGGGGTTTCTTCATCATTTCCACGATGTCAAATCCTGTGTGTTTTCATTCCCAGCCAGCACTTAGGAGTAGCCAGCACCTGTGTCTCTTTGTCTGACAGCTGATCTTAGGCTGCAGGAACTCCTTTGCCTGTGTGCACAGAGAACAGGAAGTAGCTGGGAATTGATGTCCACCCTATGAGCAGTCCTTAACCAAAGACTAATGAAGCCATGAATTATAGATACTTCATTTCTCTTGCCCCTGACTAGGTCAATTCCAACTCATGATTTTCACCAGTGTTCCCCAGATTTTAATAGTGCCTATAGTTTTGTTTAAAATGTAGATTTTAATTCAGTAGTGCTAGTGTGGGGGTCTAAGATTCTGTATTTCTAAGAAGCTTTAAGGTGATGTCAATGATGTTGACTCATGGACCACATTTTGAGTTGCAAGGACTTACCACTGTCCCCAGAGCTGACTGAGAGACTGAACCAAAGTTATCTACCATGGGAATTTGCATAACATTGGTTCCTTGCTTAGTTTACTTCTCTTTCTTGTTCTACTTCTCCTCTCCCCTACTAGATTTTCCTGAGAACACTTCCTTATAAAACATCTTTTCAGGAATCCTCATCAAGGCATTTGCATTTGGGGAAATCCCAGGTAAGACATGAGTTTGGTTTTGGGTATGTTGTACTTAAGTGCCAAAAAGACACACAGAATTAAGTGTCCAATAAGCAGTAAGTACTAGAGGTTTGGAGTTAGGAGAAAGGGCTGAGCTAGAGATATAAAATTTGGGAACATAACTAAATGAAGTAGTCCAAGCCAAGAGTGGACAAATGACCCAAGGAGAGCAAATAGGGTCAAAGAAGCAGGCAGCTAAGGCTAGAGCCCTAGGAAACACCTGCCTCAGAGTGGTGAACTGGGTGGAGGAAGAGGGGCCAAAGAAACAGAGCTGATGTGGAGTAGACAGACTGATAGGAGAAGAGAAAGGGTAGTTGCAGGAACTAAAGAAAGAGAGAGATTTAAGTAGTGAATGACTAATGGTGCCACCCGGAGAAAGGGAAAGCAAGAGAATTACTTAAAATGCCTGTTGGATTTGGCTGTTAGAAAGTCTATCAGCTCCTGAACAGGGGCAATATTACTGAAGTAGCGATGTCAGAAGGCAGCTGGCAGAGTGTTGAGGGTAGGAGAACATGAGGTCAGGGCATACTGTCTATGAATTTCAGTTGCACTTTTTGTAAAAGGAAAGATGGGAATCAGGTAACAGGTAAGGAAGGGCAGAGTTAAGGTAGATTTCGTATTTTCATAAATATATGAGGGTTGGAGCATTTTCATATGCTGAGATAAAATGCATAAGCTGTACAGGAAGATGAGGGAATGATTGATAGAGTAAGGTCGTCAAAGTGGTGGAAAACGATGGGCTCCAACATGGAGGTGAGCAGCCCTTCCCATGGACTGTAAAGAAAGGAGGAGGGAGAGGCACAGGGGGAAAGATGTAGGACTGTGGAGGAGGAGTGGGAGGTAAGATGATTCATACTCTATTACATCTTCTCTAAAAGGGCTAGATGTTTACCATGGAAAGGTGGGTGGCGTAAGGGACTGAGGAGTAGGGTGACAGCAGGTGAATAGGGAGGTAGTTGACCAGTACTACCTAAAAAGAATGTTGCAAAGTGTTGAGGAAACAGGAAAGATTTAATCACAAATTCGTAATAGCAAAGATCTGTTCCCTGCTGGGTGTTTCTTACAGTTGGGCAGATTGGTGGATTGTTGTGGGGTTGTGGATTTGCAGAGTGGGTTTAACAAAGGCAAGAGGATTAAAGTTGCTCATGAAACAGTGAGGGCCCATGAGGAGGTGAAGCCGCTGGCAGCCTAGGAGAACCAGAAAGGCTCAAAGCCTGGAGGACTTTTCACAGGTGACACAGGAGCTGAGAACAGAGAGAAACAGATAGCTGCATTCAGAAACTGGAGTGTTGCAGTTTAAATAAAGTGGAGAAATCAGGAATGGAGGATGCCATTCTGGGTTTAGTTTTGGGTTTACAGTGTATCTTCTGGCCTAATGACCTTACTTAATCATTGCGTCTACCTTTTGGGCTTGGTGAGGCAGGTGTTATCATTTTCCTTTCCCAGAGAGGAAACAAAGTTTGTGGCTTGTCCAAGCTCTCAGGCAGTCAGAAACAGAACCGAGATCAGATCCTCTAGCTATAAGTCCTTTCTGCTTTTCTTCTTATTGTTCCACCATCCATGTCTGTTACCTAAACCAATGTATTTTATCTTCATACAATTATGCTGTTGACATCAGTATTTTCTGGGGCAAAATGAGGATGCTGCAGTGGTAACAAAAGCTCATTTCTTATCACCTTTAAAAATAGTCCACGTATGTACCAAAGACCAAAAAGAAGTCAGAATAGACCTTGTGAAAATCAGGCAGCAGATTTAAAGTAAAAGCAGGTCATAAATGGGTATAAAGAAATACAGTAATCTCTACAATCCTTTTTTTGATACTGATTTTTCTTATTTTTTGTTAATTGAGATTTAATTTATTTGTGACAAAAGGGCACAAACTATAAGAATATGGTTCAATAAATAATTTGACAAATGTATATTCTTGGATAACTCCCACCTCACAAGATATAGGACATTTTCATCAACCCAGAAAGTTCCTTCATGCCCCTTTGTAGTCTAATCAGTAGCCAGCACTGTTCTGATTTCTATCCCTAAAACTTAGTGCCTGGTCTAGAGCTTCTCCATTTTTATTAGAGCACAGTAAAGTTTATTTTTTCATTCATCAGTTGATGGACATTTGAGTTGTTTCCAGTTAGGTCTATTATGAATACAACGTCCCTGAACGTTCACGTAAAAGTTTCTTTTGTTTGAACATAGTTTTATTTTTCTTGGGTTTATAGCTAAGAATGGAACTTCTGGATCTGCAATACTCTTTTTTTTTTTTTGGCATGGGCAGGCTCCAGGAATTGAACCTGGGTCTTTGGCATAACAGGTGAGAATTCTGTCACTGAGCCACCATTGCACCACCCAGCAATATACTTTTTATTGTGTATTCCCACAATTCAATTTTTGGATGATACATGTGCTAGCACATGGTGTTTTGATTACAACAGATTTGTAATAAGTTTAAAATAGAGAAGTGTGAGTCCTCCAACTTCATTCTTCTTTTTCAAGATGGCTTTGCCATTATGGGGTTCCTTACTCTCCCATATAAATTGGAATTTTGGCTTTTCTAGTTCTGCAAAGAAAACTGTTGGAATTTTTGTGGGGAATGAGTTGAATCTATAAATCAGTTTGTGTAGAATTGACATCTTGACAGTATTTACTCTTCCGATCCATGAAGCAAAAATATCCTTCCATTATTTATATCTTTGATTTCTTTTAGCAATATTTTTTATTTTTTCTGTATAAATCATTTATATTCTTGGTTAAATTGATTCCTAAATTTTGATTCTTTTAGTTCCTATAAATGAAATACTTTTAAGATTTTCTTTTCCTATTGTTCATTATTGGTATATAGAAGCACTGCTGATTTTTTGCATGTTGATCTTGTACTTTGTTGTACTTGTTTATTTGTTCTAGTAGATTTGTTGTGAATTTTTCAAGATTTTCTCTATATAGCATAATGGCATCTGCAAATAGTAAAAGTTTTACTTGTTCATTTCCAATTTGGATGTCTTTTATTTCTTTTTTTTTTTTTTTCTTGCCTAATTGCTCTGGCCAGAACTTGCAGTACAGTGTTGAATAACAGTGGTGATCATGGGAATAACTTCTGTTGTTTCTGATCTTAGAGGGAACCTTTTTTAGTTTTTCACAATTGAATATGAATTTTTCTATGGGGTTTTTATATATGGTTTTTATTATGTTGAAGTTTCTTTCTGTTCTTAGTTTTCTGAGTGTTTTTAAGAAAAAACATTGCTGGATTTTGTCAAATGCCTTTTCTGTGTCAATTGAGATGATCTTTGTTCTATTAATTTGGTGTACTGCTTTAATTGATTTTCTTAAGTTTTTTATACCCTTGTTTACCTGGGATAAGTCCCACTTGATCATGGGGTATACTTCTTTTAATGTGCCATTGGATTCGGTTTGCCAACATTTCACTGAGTTTTTCACATCTATATTCATAAGAAACATTGGTATACAATTTTCTTTTCTTGGGGTACCTTTATCTGGCATTGTATTAGGGTGATGTTAGCCTCATAGAACAAGTTAGGAGGTGTTCCCTCTTCTTCAGTTTTTTTGAAAAGTTTGAGCAGGATTGATATTAGTTCTTCTTGGAATATTTGGTAAAATTCACTTGAGAAGCCATCTGGTCCTTGTCTTTTCTTTGCTGAGAAGTTTTGTATTACTGATTCAATCTCTTTTATTAGTTATTGATCTACTGAGATCTTCTATTTCTCCTTGAATCAGTGTAGGTTGTTTGTGTTTTTCTAGGAATTTCTCCAGTTCATCTAGGTTATCTTATGTGTTGGCATACAGTTGTTCTTATAGTCCTTTATGTTTCTGTGGTGTTGGTAGTAAAGTCCCCAGCTTCATTTCTAATTTATTCCCTCTTTCTTGATGTCTTTGTCAGTTTATTAAAAGTTTGTCAATTTCATTGCCTTTTCACAGAACCAGGTTTATGCTTCATTGATTTTTCTATTGTTTTTTCAAAATTTTCTCTTTCATTTACCTCCACTCTGATCTCTATTTCCTTCTCTCTGCTTGCTTTGAGTTTGCTTTGTTCCTCTCTTTCTAGGTCATCCAGTTGTGAGGCTGGGTGTCTAATTGGATACCTTTCTTTTCTAATGCAAACATTCAGAAATAGCAATTTCCCTCTTAGCTCTGCCTTTAGTATGTTGTGTTTTCATTTCCATTTCATTTCCTATTGCCTCAGAGTGTTTTCCAATTTTCTTTGTGATTTCTTTGACTCATTGATTTTTAAGAGAGTGTTATTTAATTTTCCACTTGTCTGTCATTGATTTCTAGCTTCTTTCCATTGTGGTCGGAAAAGTTACATAGTACAATTTTAATATTTTTTAATTTTTTGAGGTTGATTTTGTGACCTCACATATGATCTATCCTGGAAAATGATCCATGTGCACTAGAGAAGAATGTGTATTCTGCTGATGTTGGGTGAAATATTCTATATATGTGTCCATATATGTCTGTTAGGTCTAGTTGTTTAGAATATTGTTCAAGTGTTCTTTTTCATTATTAATCTTCTACCTAGATATTCTTTCTATTATTGAAAATGGTGTATTGAAGTCTCCTATCATTAATGTACAACTGTCTATTTCTCCTTTCAAAGCTGTCAGTATTTGCTTCATATATTTTAGGGATCTGCCATTATTTGCATAGGTATTTATAATTGTTATGTCTTCTTGTTGGATTGACCCCTTTATCAATAAATAGTGACTTTGTACTTCATAACAGTTTTGACTTAAGGTCTATTTTATGTGATGTTAATATCACACTTGGTCTCTCTTTTGATTACTATTTTCATAGTATATTTTTTCCAACCTTTCACTTTCCATTTGCTTGTAGATGTCTTTAAATTTAAAATGATCTTCTTTTAAACAGCATATAATTGGGTCATACTTTTTTATGCAGTCTTCTAATCCTGCCTTTTCACTGCAGAGTTTAATCCATTAACATTTAAAACGACTACTTGATAATGCAGGACTTTCTTCTACTGTTTTGCTATTTGGTCTTTGTAAGCCTTATACCTTTTTATGTCCCCCAATTTTTCTGGAATGTCTATCTTCATGATTTATTTGATTTTTTTGTAGCTTAAGGTGCTGGTTTGAAAGGATGTATGTCCCCTAGAAAAGCCATGTTTTAATCTAGATCCCATTTTGTAGAGGCAGAATGATCCCTATTCAATACTGTATGTTTGAAACTGCAATCAGATCATCTTTCTGGAGATGTGATTTAATCAAGAGTGGTTGTTAAGCTGGATTAGGTGATGGCATGTCTCCACCCATTTGGTGGGTCTTGATGAGTTTCTGGAGTCCTATAAAAGAGGAAACATTTTGGAGAATGAGAGAGATTCAGAGAGAGCAGAGCAGAATGACATAGCCATGAGAAGCAGAGTCCACCAGCAGCCAGCGACTTTTGGAGATGAAGAAGGAACATGCCTCCCGGGGAGCTTCATGAAACAGGAAACCAGGAGAAGAAGCTAGCAGATGACGCAGTGCTTGCCTTGTGCCCTTCCAGATGAGAGAGGAACCCTGAGCATGTTCACCATGGGCCTTTCCAGATGAGATAGAAACTCTGATTGTGTTCTCCATGTGCCCTTCAACTTGAGAAAGAAACCCAGAACTTCATCAGCCTTCTTGAGCCAAGGTATCTTTCCCTAGATGCCTTTGATTGGACATTTCTATAGATTTAATTAACTAGGACATTTTCTCGGCCTTAGAACTATAAACTAGCAACTTATTAAATTTACCTTTTTAAAAGCCACTCAGTTTCTGGTATATTGCATTCCGGCAGCTAGCAAATTAGAACACTTAACATCTTGCTTACCTTTTCATTTACTTCTTTGTGTGTGTGCATGTGTGTGTATTTCCTTTATGGTTACCATGGGCTTAAATTTAACATCCTAGGTCTGCAACAAACACTTTTGATTTGATATCAACTTAAATTCTACAGCATGGAATACATACACTGTTCATATACCCTTTCACCCCCCAAAATTTCTCTTGTACTTGTTGCAAATTATATGTTTATTTGTTGTATGTCCAAAACCATAGTTTATCATTATTTTAATGCATTTACATTTTAGAACATGTAAGATGTAAAAAGTGGAATTACACACCAGAAAACCCAATACAATAAATAGTACAGGCATTTAATATTACTCATATTTTTACCTTTATCAGTGGTCTTTATTTCTTTATGTCACTTCAATCCACAGTCTGGTGTCCTTTCTTTTCAGTCTGAATAACTCTGTTTAGCATTATTACCTTATAAGGCAGATCCAGTGGTGATGAATCCCTCAGTTTTTGTTTATCTGTGAAAGTATTAATCTCCTTTATTTTCAAAGGTAATAAATAAAATTCTTGACTGACAATTATCTTCTTTCAACACTTCAAATATTTCATCACATTACTTTCTTATTTTCATGGTTTCTGATGGGAAATTGGCAGTTAATCATACTGAGACTCCCTTGTACATAACATGTTGCTTTTCTCTTACAGCTTTCAGAAATCTCTGCTTTGTCAAGTGCCTTGGCACGTGACAGTTTGGCTACTATGTGTCTGGGCAAAACCCTGTCCTAGTTTATTCTGTTTGGCACTCATTGGGCTTCTTAAATATAAATTTATGTCTTTTGTTAAATTTGGAACATTTTCTTCCATTATGTATTTGAATAGTCCTTCTGCCTCTTTCTCTTCTCCTTCTGTGGCCCCCATAATTCATAATGTATGCTTGATGGTGTTCCACAGGTCACTTCTGCTCTGTTCACTTTTTAAAGTTCCTTTTTCTTTCTGTTTCTCTGCCTGAATCATCTCAATTGTCTTGTCTTTAAGTTCAAATTCTTTCTTCTGTCAACTCCTATCTGCTGTTAAAACCTTTCTGGGGATTTTTCAATTCAATTATTGTGATCTTCAACCCAGTGTATCTGTTTGGTTTCTTTTAAAAGCTTTATCTCCTTACTGAGATTCTCATATTTCTCATTCATTGCTTTCTTGATATCCTTAAGTTCTTTCATACATTTTCCTTTATCTTTTTGAGAATATTGATGACCATTTTTTTTTCTAACTCTTTGGGCAATATGTCCAAGGTCTAGTCTTCTTTGTTGATGGTTTCTGGACTTTTACCTTGGTCCTTTTGATACGCTATTTTTTCTTCTTTCTTTGCATGTCTTGTAGTCTTTTTTGCATGCTGTTGATCTTATTATCTTAAATGTTAACTCTGGTACCTAAGATGTCTGTTCCTTAAGTTTTTATCCAGCTAATGGTATGATAGAGATTTCCTTGAGTGCTAGGAGCTAACTAAACAAACAAACCAAAGCACAAAACACATTTCATAGTCTTTGCAAATTGACTCTCTGTTGGCATGTGCTCTCCTCCAGAGGTTAGCCCTCCTATTGAGAAGATCAGGCCAAGATGAATGTGAAAATAGACATTCTTTCCTTCCCAGATGTTCCATTTTGCTCCAGACAGGTTTAACTTAATTATTTCAAACACTTTTGAGCTGTCTGTAAACTGCTTCTGCCTGCAAGACAAATTCTATATGGATAAGTCACAGATGAGCTTTTTGGTTCAGTTTTTCAGGCTACCAGCAGATTAGCACTGACATACTGGCACCCTTGTATGTGTGTAGAGGTTATTCTGCTCTCTCTGGAACAGAGCCAGGGACCTACAATGGACACACAGGCTGGATCCACACTGTGCCAGACAGAGGGTAGGGAAGAGGCCAGCATGGGCACCATGAGCTTCTCCTACTTTTTTTTAAGCTGTGTTTTCTTGATTTGACACTTGTCCAGTTACTGCAACTCTTTAACTGTTTTCTGGAGTTCTGAGGAAGATGGCTCTACCAATTTTTGTAGTTGTTCAAAGATTCTGATGGGCAATGGCACCCTGGAACATTTTACACCACCATCTTTCTTGACCAGATGTTCAGCCTATATATTCTTAACCTTTGTTATGAGATCAAGGGCAAGTTATTATAGTTTCTTGCTTTGGGAAATTCTATCATAATTTGTTGTTAAATGACCTTAATTCTGTATAAGTGATACTTTCTAGCTTGCTGCAATAGCAGAAACAAGTCAAGATGAGCTTTTCTTGCAGTAGTATAAGCTCTTATTTACCTTTTTTTATATCATGGTATTTTAGAATTTGTTCTGGTGTGTTGATGCTCCCTTAAGACATATAGGCAGGCTTAGAATGGCTAGGTGCCTTCACAAAAACATTTATTAAATGCATACAATATTTTAGGGTCAACACTTGGTATTGAGAATATAAAGATAAATGCACTACATATTCCCTATCTTCATAGAGTTTACAATTTAGCAGACTCAGATTTCTTATATCTCATAATAATCAGTGGCAGAACATGCAATAAATTAATAATATTTCTAACCTATCATTCTTCATTTAGAATTATGCTGCTAGAGGTAATCATATTCATGGAAGGACTCATAGTAAATTAATTTTAATTACCTCTTAGATACTGAGTGCTACTGAGTATTAAAAAAGATCCATATAGTTAATCAAAATTAATTCATATAGCTTAAGACACACTCAAATGTCATCTAAGGAATAGTTAGTACTTAGAGAAAAGAAACTTTCCAATATTTCTGGGCCCTGTATATGTCCATAGAAAAAATTAAACAATATTTTTATTCTTGAATCTTAGTTTGGGTCAAATAGATATTTTTATGAAGTACCTTTTTCAATTTGAGGGAATCTAGTTTCCTGGCAATTTAACTTCCCTTATATACTGTTAGATTTCATAAACACCTCAAAAACAGCCTCTAAAAGTATTTTAAAATATTAAGTTGTATATATTATTATGTTTTATTACTGATTCCAAAAATAGATGGTTTAAAATAAAACAAGTTTTATAATTATGATTTGCTAAAGTATGCTGTAAATTCTAAATTACCTTGAGTCAAATTCCAAATATTAAAGTCTGAACAACCAGAAAATTCAATAAGCCTCTGTTCATGTACTTATTTAATTTTTGATCTATGCTACTCTCAGCTTTTTATGAACTATTAGAGAGAGGTACATTAGCCATCAATGTGGACCAATGTAACACACAATATCACAGGATTAGTACAGAATCTGAAGTAATGTCAATCCCTGTCTTCCTTTCCATTAATTATTATTGATCCTAGTTAATTACTTATTGAGCATCTATTTTGTGTCAAGCAATTTTGTAGTTGCTGAGATTATATGGATGAACAAGACAGACAAGGTCCTTATTGTCTCTGACTTACAATATTGTTATCTCAGGATAACTAAAATGATTTAATGTACCTTCTGCATACCAAAGAAGTATTAAATAACATGATTATAGAATTTCATGTCTAAATGGAAAATGGAGACCAAACCATTTGAACTTTTCAAGGACCATTGGAATAAGCAGTTTGTGCAATGTTGCTATTAAGGATGGAGTTGAACAAGGACAAGGGTCAGGTCTACCGACTTTTACATTATTTCTCTTGCCACTACTGTCATATTTTATTGATGTTACAAGAACATATATGGAGGCTTAGAGAGATTGGGTGATTTCAAAACATTTATTGAATGCATTCTTTTTGCCAGATACTATGCTAGATATAAGGAATCTAAGATGTTGACAATGTATTCTTTGCCTTCACAGGGTTTACAGTCTAGTGGCCTGAAGCTGGAATGTTAGCCTACTCTTTGTTTCCTAGTCCCATTTGCACATTACTGGTCCCTCTTCTCTTTCTACTTCCATCCACTGGCTTTCCATGCCATCTACCTGTGCTGTCTTCCTCCACTTTGACTACGTTTCGATAGAACATCTTCAGGTTGCCTAGAATGCTGAGCCATCTGGTCTCTCTTTCTTCCCCCCATACAGCACTATCTGCCTCCTTTGCCTTCCTGTTTCTTTTGGTTCTTCCTTCCTAGTGATGCCAGTGGATGTTCAGAGAATGCTGAACATTAAGCAGATCTCTGGTCTCATGGGTTTGTCCCTAACAATTTAAGTGAGCAAGTTTCTTTTATTGGACTCTAGTTTGAAATCTTTGAAAATTGATTATCTGTAGGTGGCATATGTAGCACATCTCATTAACCAGAATATTCTGTTACCTGAGTGCTTCTTAAACATTAATATGCATATCCTGTGGCTCTTGTTAAAATGCAGGTTGTCATTCAGCAACTCTGGGATGGGATATGGGATCTGCATTTCCAACTATCTCCCTGCTGATACTGATGCTGATGCTGCTGGTCTATAGACTGCATGGACCACAGGTTGAGTAGCAAAGATCTAAAATGCACTTCAATTAATCTGAAGTTTGATTTTCAAGGAATATTTTGAGGCTGAATGAGACACTGATAGCTTTAGTAGTAGTGGTGGCATTGGATGTAGTAACAGTAATAATAATAATAGCTGACATTTATGTAGCCCTTACTCTGTGCTGGGCCCTATTCAAATTTCTTTTCATATACCAACTCATTTATTCCTCACAATGTCTTTAGGAAGTATAAAAATAAAGACTGGTCTGGTCAATCTTTATTCTAGGAGTTACAATAAGCTAACTACTGTCCTATAGAGAGGACCTCAGGATAATTTTGTGTTCAGCTATATAAGTCTAAATATTTGGAGGCAGTTTGCTAGTAACCACGTCATATCCAAGAATAGGAAAGGGCTTTACTGGAGATGAACAGACCCTCACACACAATCATCTGGGGAACAATGGAAAGGAACAAGAAAGGTGTATGAAGTAGCACTGAATAAAGTAGACTCCATGGGTGACAGCCTAGTGGTTCATCAATTAAATGTGCTAGGACTGATTTCAAAACTCAGTTTAACCCACACTTCACTCCACCCCTGTGACTCAGCTTTGGGCAGTTGAGTCTGGAAATGACAAGGATGACTCAAGCTTTGAAATCTCTGTGAAAACAAGAGACACCCCCTCTTGCCCTCAGTGATAATTGTTTTCTTCCAAATACTAAGAAACCACACATTTTAAAACACACTATTGTACTATATATACAGAATCTTTTTTTTATAAAAATGAGTATTTCTCTAAATCTGATCCATTTCTACTTTTTTAAAAAGCTGAAACGTTTCAATTAGCAATTGAAAGAATAGTGTATGACTGTATTTTCTTGTTTTCAGAAATCAAGAATTAGGCTGTGATCAGGCAGAGTTATGGTTGTTAATAGAATCAGGCTTTATTGTATCAACAAGAAGACTGGCAATGACTTAAAATTCATTTCTACCTGCTTACTGTTTATCCAGTATCTTTCATGGAAGCACGTTCTATGACTACTTTTTAAGGCACAGATTTAAAGTATTGTTTGTTAAGATGAAACAGAAGGAAGCAAACTGATTATCTGGTAGGGATATAATTTAATATAACCCTGGGCTATGGCTTAATTAGGGAGAGTGTGAGAATACTCTTTTTGTTATTACCATTTGTGTGAAGTAATCATAAAGTATAACTGTAATGGATCCAATTCTCAAAGTCCTCTCTTCTGTACAGTTGTCATTAGCACCTGAGGAAATGGAGAGGATGGTAAACTTGGACAGGGAGGATTGAACTGTGTCAATCAAGCCTGTTCAGCAAATGAGCTAGGAGCAGGAGGTTGGTTCTGACCAAAGGATGAAATACAGTGATGGGTTTTAAAACAGAAGAGTAGGTCTCTTCTGTCATTGGAAGGCTGACAATCTATGTTGTATGGAATAATACATGCTATGGGTGAGAGAATTTAAGGAATTTCTTTATTAATGAAGTTTATATGCTGTATTTGTTTAGACAGATCCACAAGGCAAACAAACATACAAAAGGTTCTGAGGAAACCTGCCTATTGTTTACATTTGTTCAAAAGATTCTTACAAATTGTTAATCTCATCCCCAAAACCATTTATATTTTTTTTACTTAAAATTGCATCCCATGGAATTAATATTCTATGGAATCCAGTTCAAGAAATGATAAGGAAGAGAATTTTTGTAAGAGATGAGGCTACTTGACTAGGGCATGAGGAAGGATATAGTGGTCACAAGACCACTAGGCCAAGCTGCCCACTCAAAAAAAAGCCAAGAAGTCATCTTTTATTAAAAGGTCTGACCGTAGTACTTGGCCAGGTGATGTTCTTGAGGCAAGCTGAAAGAGACAAGGTTCAAGTGAAAAACTTTGGGCCTGTTAAGACTTCTGCCCAGCGATCAAGCCGATCAATTGCTTGGTTTGAATTACTTAAGAAATAAGTCATCCGTGCTCAGTAAGCACCATTTGTTTCTATGTCTTTGTATGTGTGAATGTGTTCATGAGTTTGTATGTTACCTCTACCTTCAGTTTCTTTATCAATAAAGTGCACATTCTAATTTGATGAAATAAAAAAAAATCCTTACCCAGGTCTTGTGGGTAGAAGGACTCTACTTTTGGAATAGAGAACGACCAAATCTGACTATCTGAAATAAAAATATCTTGGACTACATAGCAAAGGAATTCTTGGATTCTTGGGCTATATGGCAAAGGAAATCAAGGTATCCTGGAGGTGACACATGGTCATATTGCAAACAGAGGCGCAGGCAAAAGTCAGAGAGAATCAGGTGAAAAGTTATTGAAAGAAGTAAAACATGATTATGAGAGTATGAAGTTGGAATTGTCCTCTTCCCACTAGGGCTACCCTTTCATGGTCTCTTTTTGCTTGAATTGTTGATGCCTTTACTGAGACCTTGGAAATTCTCAACTACCATATAAGAGAAATGGGGGATTCCTGCTCAACACTCTCCCTTTCTCTTCTTGTCTTTGTTCAGTTTGTGGCTCTGGTGCCATGCTGATGCTGAGCTGTCACTTCCGGCTTGTTAGTCAAATTATGGTGATTAATGCAAACAGCCAACATGAACTTTGGGCTGCTCAGATGTTAGATAACCCATGTGCTGGCAGGGAGCCATCTTTCTACATATCCTAAGTGACTCAGACATCTTTCAACACCAAAAGAAGATCCTCCTCAAGCACAGAACTCTGTGATTCTTAAGTGACTCAGACACCTTTCAAAACCAAAAGACAGCTTTCTGGTAGTTGAGGTAAATTTGATGGCCAAGTTCTTTTCAGAGGATGAAATTAATGAGGCTGTTGAAAAACAAATGGCTTTAGGTTAAAAAAAAAGAGAGAGAGATGTATTCAAAGGACCCCTCCCATGTACAGAATGCAGAATATTTCTAGTAGTTTTCCAACAAAAATATAAACCTCCATTGGCTTTCCTTCCAACTGTAGTTGTTTTCTTTAATTGAATTTTAGAAACAAGACTACACCCCCATTCCTGGGTTACCTTTTTCATCTGGAAAATAGTAATGTGTCCCTTGCTTCCCAAATCTGAAGCAAATGTTTAGAAGATTAATAGGAAAAAATAAATATCGAATTTTTTCAACATTTAAATATTGAAAGTTTATATAGAAATTCAAGGGGTTATTCAAGGGCCTTATTACATGAAAAAGAAGCCTCAATTCTAAAATCCTCCAGAAAATTCGTCATCAAAGTTTCAGACCTAATATGAGCTTAAAATTCTTGCCAGGAGAGATTTCCTGTCTAGATGGGTGTAAAGAGGCCAAATATGAGAGAAATGTTCCATAAACATAAATTGAAGTTTTATTGCTGGGGGATACCCAAGAATCAGATGTTTCCATTACTGCACCATTCTATGATTCTATACAGAGTACACAGATGGGCCAATTCAGGCAAAGTTTTGATGTAGTTGTTTTTCCTGGTCACCCAAGACCAGACTTCAAGATTCAGCACCCTATTCTCCTATCATTTCTCATAGCTTGTTGATGCTATTTTACTTATTGTATCATGAAAAGTGATCTGTCTAGGACTCAATCGTACAGAAGTGAAATAAATAAATCTGATATTGTCTTTGGCCAATTTTGAAATATAACCCTTTGGTTAACATAAGAATATTAGGTTCAGGCTGTAGATTAACTGTGTGAAGGCGATGAGGTGCCTAGCATAGTTGTCCACCTAAGATTTTTTTTTGGGGGGGGGTGCATAGTCTGGGAATTGACCCCGGATCTTCTGCATGAAAGGTGAGCATTCTGTCATTGAACCACCTGTGCACCTTAAGATTTGTTTTTAAAGCAAGATTATTAAGGTCTAATTTTATTGAGTTATAATTTTACGTGCAGCAATATTCATCCTTTTGAGTGTACATTTCTACGAGTTTTGACAATACTTTCATTCATATAACCACAATCACTATCAAGATATGGGACATATCCATCATCCTCAAAAGTCCCCTTATGCCACTATGTAGTCAACTACTTTCCATACTCTCAAGCCCACTGGCAACCACTGATTTATTTCCTATCTCTATATATTTGCATGTTCAAGAATATTAGTCTTTTGAGCATTGCTTCCTTTACTTGGCATAATGCATTTGAGATTTATCCATGTAATTACATGTGTCACTAGTTCATTCTATTATATTGCTGGCTAGCATTCCATTGAACAGATGTACCACAGTTTGTTTATTCATCCACTAGTTGGCTTATTTTCAGTTTTTAACAATTATGAATAAATCCTCTATGAATATTCATATATACAGGTTTTTTTTTTGCTTATGCAAGATTGCTGATTTGTGTGACAAAGTTATATTTAACTTCATAAGAAAGTGTCATACTCTTTTCCAAAACCAGTAACTTATAAGAATTCCAGTTGTTCTGCATTCTGGCATTGCCAATTTTAAAAAATGAATCCATCCATTTGTTTTAGTTTGCTAGGCTGCTTAAAGCAAATGCCTTGAAATGGGTCAGGTTAGACAATGGGAATTTATTGTCTTACAGTTTTGATGACATGAAAATATCCAAATCAGGACATTATCAAGGTGATGCTTTCTTCCCAAAGACTAGCTACCAGTGATCCCTAGCTCCTTTCCCTCATGGCAAGGCACATGGTGGTATCTGCTGGTCTCTCCCTTCTCTTCTGGTTTCATTGATGGCAGCTTCTTGCTTACTACCTCTGTATTCATTCCATTTATAAAAGACTTCAATAATGGGATTAAGACCCGTTCTGAATGAGGTGGCTTACACCTTAACCGAAGCAACCTCTTCAAAAAGTCCTGCTTACAATGGGTCCACATCCACAGGAATGGATTAACTTTAAGATCAGGTCTTTCTTGGATACATAGGACTTCAAGCCATCCTACCATTCTAATAGATATGTAGTGGTATCTTGTCTTTATTTTAATTTGCATTTCCCTAATAATTAATTGTGTCCATATCTTTACTGTATGTAGTTTCAATTTGTATATATTCTTTGGGAAAGTATTCAAGTTATTTGTGTAATTTTATTGGGCTTTTTTCTTCTGGTTGTTTTGAGAGTTCTTTACAGATCCTGGATACACATGTTTTATCAGATGTGTTTGCAAATTATTTTCTCCATCCATGTCTGGTTTTTTCATTTTCTTAACAATGACTTTTTTGTTGTTGTTGTTGTTGTTTTTTAATTTGCATATGGGCAGGAGGCACCAGGGATCCAACTCCAGACCTCCAGCATGGCAGGTCGGAGCTCTGCCTGCTGAGCCACGGCAGCCGCCCTAACAATGACTTTTGAAGAGTAAAATTTAATTTTGATAAAGGCCTATTTATCAAGTTTTTCTTTTATGCAATATGATTTTGGTATCATATGCAAAAAATCTTTATCAAACCCAGGTTCACAAAATTTTCTCCTCTATTTGTAGAACTTTATAATTTTGTCTTGAATGGATGTTAGGCTTTATATTTAGGTCTATGATACATTTTGAATTAAATTATATATATAAGGTGAGGTGTATTGTTCTAGAACTATTTTTTGAAAAGATTAACCTGTCTTTACTGAATTGCCTTTACACTTTGCTAAAAAAATCAGATGACTATATACGTGTGGGACCATTTCTAGACTATCTATTCTGTTCCATTGATCTATATTTCTATCCTTTCACTTATGTAACACTTTCTTGACTACTCTAATTTTATAATGAGTCTTGAATCAGGTAGTGTTAGTGCTCCAAATTTGTTCTTTCTTTGCAAAATTGTTTTATCTATTCTAGTTTCTTTGATTTTCCACTTAAGAATTTAAATCAGCTTATCAATTTCTATAGAAAAATTCTGCTATGAATTTTATTTGGAAAACATGTAACTTACAGATCAATTTTAGAAGAACTGATATCTTAATAATATTGAATCTTCCAACATATGAACAATATCAAAGTCTTCTAATCCATTTATTTATGTCCTCTTTGATTTGTCTTATCAAAGTTTTGTACTTTTCAGCATATGGATCTTTCCTCTATTTTATGTCTTTTTGTGCAATTGTAAAAGGTAATTCAAAAAATTTCTACTTCAAATTGCTCTTTGCTAGCATAAAGAAATACAGTAGATTCTTAATATCAACCTTATATCCAGTGAACTTACAAACTAACTAGTTTTAGTAACTTTTCAGATCCTTTGGGATTTTCTACATGGACAGTCATGTCCTATGCAAATAGAGATAGTTTTACTTGTTTTTTTATCTCAACTTTGTACACCTTTTATTTCTGTATCTGAGAAAGGGTGGTGGGAGGAGTTATCTTTACCTTATTCCTATTCTTAATGAGAAAGCATTCCTTTATCCTTATATTTGCAAACAGATATTCATAGTGGCATTATCCATACTTAACAAAAGATTTAGGCCACCCAAGTGTCCATCAACCCATGAATGGGTAAATAAAATGTGGTATATACATATGAAAATATATTATTCAGTAATATTTGTCATATATGTCAGCTGCTTAGACATTTTTTTTTATTAGAGAAGTTGTGGCCTTACAGAGCAATGACACATACAATATGGATACCACTCTATCAATAAGACCTTGCATTGGTGTGGAACATTTGTTACAATTGATGTAGCACATTTTTATAATCTTTTACTAATTAGAGTCCATGGTTTAATTTAGGTTCACTGTGCTGGGTAGTTATATGGATTTTAAATTTTTAATTCTGTTACCATATATACTATCTAAAATTCCCTGTTTTAGTCACATTCATATATACATACTTCAGTGCTGTTAATGACATTCACAATGTTGTGCTACCATCATTCATTACCAAGACATTTTCATCATTCCAAATAGGAACCTTGTAAATTTTGAACCTTAATTTCCTATTCCCTATCCTTACCCTGTCGCTTGATTCTCTGTATCTTAGATTCTGACTCGGTAAGTTTACTTGTTCTAATTACTTCAAATCAGTGAGAACATATAGTATTTATCCTTTTGTGCATGGCTGATTTTACCCAACATGATATCTTTAAGGTTCATCCTTGTTGTATATATGAAGACTTCATTCCTTTTTACTACTGAGTAATATTTCTTCGTATGTATATACCACATTTTGTTTATCCATTCATGGGTTGATGGACACTTGGGTGGCCTAAATCTTTTGTTAATTATGGATAATGCCACTATGAATATCTGTGTGCAAATACCTGTTCAGGCGTGAGCTTTCAATTCTTTTGGGTATATGCATAGTAGTAGGTTTGATGAGTCTTAAGGTAGTTCTATAAGCTTTCTGAGGGACCACCAATCTGCTACCACAGTAACTGCACTATTTCTCTGCTGGGTATTAAGTTTTATCTTATATGTGGTTTCCAAATATTTTCTATCATTGTGTAGGTTTATATTTTATTTTTATAATAAATTCCTTTGAGGTGCAAAAATTTTTAATTTTGATGATGTCTCATTCATCTGTTTTTTGTGGTTGTTGTTTTGTTGCTTTGCTTCAGATAAAGGTCTAAGAAACCATTGCTTAGCACAGAGTTCTGAAGATGCTTCCCTGCATTTTCATCTAGGAATTTGATAATTCTGGCTCTTATAGTTAAATCTTTGACCCTACTTTTGGGATGGTTTTTGTATAAGTTGTGAGGTAGGTAGCGTCCTTTCTTTTTTGGCAAATGGAGATCCAGTTTTCCTGGGCCACTTGTTGAGGAGACTATTCTTTACCAATTGAGTGATCTTTGCCCACTCATGAGAACTCAATTGACCCCAGAAGCAAGGGTCTATTTCTGAACTCTGAGTTCAATTCCATTGGTTGATATATCTATCCTTGGTATATATTGGATATATCTATCCACTACCATGCTGCTTTGACCGCTATAGCTTTGTAATAATGTTAGTCAGGAAGCATGAATCTTCCAGCTTCATCTTTTTCAAATGCTTTTAGCTATTTGGGGCCCCTTACTTTTCCAAACAAATTTGATAACTTGCTTTTCCTTTTCTGCAAAGAAGGTTGTTGGAATTTTGATTGGGATTTCATTGAATCTGTAAATTGCTTTGGGTAGGATTGACATTTAGCAATATTTAGTTTTCTAATCCATGAACACAATCCATTCATTTATATCTTCTTTGATTTCTTTTAGCAATATTTTGTAGTTTTCTATGTACAAGTCTTTTATATCCCTGGTTAGACTTATTCCTAGATATTTGGTTCTTTTTGTTGCTATTGTAAAATTTTTTTTTCTTGATTTCTTCTTCCAACTCTTCATTGTTTGTGAGTATAAATAGTACTGATTTTTAGGTGTGGATCTTGTACCCCATCATTTTTCTGTATTCATTTATTATTTCTGGGAGCTTTACTGTGGATTTTTCTTCCTTTCCAACCTGGATGACTTTTATTTCTTTTTCTTGCCCAATTGCTTTGGCAAAAACTTCCAATACAATGTTAAATAACTGTGGTGACAGCAGGTATACTTATCTTGTGCCTGATCTTAGTTAGAGGGAAACTTTTCAATCTTTCACCATTAAGTAGGGTGTTAGCCATGGGCTTTTCATATATGCATCATGTTGGGAAGTTTCCTTCTATTCCTTAGTGTTCTAAGCGTTCTTATCATGAAAAAGTGATAAAATTTTCAAATACTTCTTCAGAATCAAATGAGATGGCCATGTGGTTTTTTTCCCTTCATTGTGTTAATGTGGTGTATCAGATTAATTGATTTTCTTATGTTGAGCCAACCTTGCATAGCAGGGATGAATCACACTAGATCATGTTGTATAATTCTTTTAATATGTTATTGTATTTGATTTGCTAGTGTTTTATTAAGGATTTTTGCATTTAAATTCATAAAAGATATTGGTCTGTAGTTTTATTTTCTTGTGGTGTCTTTATCTGGCTTTGGTATGAGGGGAATGTTTGCCTTGTAGAATTTATCAGGGAGTTTCCTCCTTCTCAGTTTTTTTTTTTTTTTAAGAGTTTGAGCAGAATTGGAGTGAAGACTTCTTGGAATGTTTGGTAGAATTCCCCTGTGAAGCCTCTGGCCCTGGATTTTTCTTTATTGGGAGCTTTTATTTATTGCTGATTCAATTTCTTTATTAGTAATTAGTTTGTTGAGTTCTTCTTTTTCTTTTTCAGTCATTTTAGGTAGTTGTATATTATGGTTGGGTTCATGTGTCAACTTGACCAGGTGATGGTGCCCAGTTGTCTGGTTAAGCAAGCCCTGGCCTGTTAGTGAAAGGACATTTCGTGGCTGGTTAATAAACCAGAAGGCTGATTTATTAAATCATCAGCATGTTGACTGAATCCATGGCTGATTACAGCTGCAATTGGTCAAGGGCAGTGTCTTTGCAATTAGCAGCATTTAATCTAATCAATCAAAGGCTTTAAAGGAGAAGTCAGAAGAAAGAATTTTTTTCTCTGCTTCACCAGCCAGCCTCTCCTAAGGGATTCATTGAAAGCTTTCATCAAAGCTGTCAGTTCACAGCCTGCTTATGGAATTTGGAATCGTGTATCCCCATGGTTGTGTGAGACACTTTTATAAAATCTCATATTTACAGATATCTCCTATTGGTTTTGCTTTCCTAGAGGACCTGACTAATATAGCATGTTCTAAGGATTTGTCCTTTTCTTCTAGTTTGTTTAGTTTATTGATATACAGCTTTTCCCAATATTCTTTTATAATTCTTGTTATTGCACAGAGTTGGCAGTAATATCCCTCTTTTCAATTCTGGTTTTTGATATTTGTATCCTTTCTTTTTTTCTCTGTCATTCAAGCTAAAGGTTTGTCAATTCTATTGATATTTTCAAAGGACCAACTTTTGGTTTTGTTATTTCTTCCTCTTCTTTTGTTGTTTTTTATTTTGCTTATCTCCATTCTAATTTTTGTTATTTCTTTCCTTCTGCTTGCCTTGGGTTTAGTTTGCTCTTTTTTTTTTTTTCCACTTCTTCTAGTTGTGAGGTTAGGCCTTGATTTTAATTCTTTGCTCTTGTTTAATATAAACATTTAGAGGCATAAATTGACCTCCTATCACTACCCTTGCTGCATCCCATAAGTTTTTGTATATTTTTGCTTTCATTCATTTCAAGATATTTCCTCATTTTGCTTGTGATTTCCTTTTTAACCCATTGGCTGTTTCAAAATATATTGTCTAATTTCCATCTGTTTTTAAATTTCCCATTTCTCCCTCTGTTATTGATTTCTAGCTTCATTCCATTGTGGTCAGAGACTATATATTGTATAATTTCAATATTTTTTAATTTATTCAGACTTGTTTTAGTTATGTACTTTATGGTCTATCCTGGGGAATGATCCATGTGCACTTGAGGAGAATGTGTATTCTGTTTTTGCTGAGTGAAACAAAAACAGTTGATTTTTGTTTAGTTGATTCACAGTTTCATTCAAGGCTTGTATTTCTTTATTGATCTTCTGACTAGATATTCTATTCGTTATTGAATGTGGTATATTAATATCTCCTACTATTAATGTAGAACCATCAGTTTTTCCTTTCAAACCCATCACCATTTGCTTCATATATCTTTGCACTCTGCTTTTTAAGTGCATATATATTTATAATTGTTACATACCCTTTCTTAGTGTGTATTGGCATCTTTCTCCCTTGAAACTGTTTTTGACAAAGTATATTTTATGTGATATTAGTTTAGTTATGCTAAATCTCTTTTGGTTAATACTTGCAAGGTATATTTTTTCCATCCTTTCATTTTCAATCTATTTGTATCTTTGAATTTAAGGTGAGTCTCTGGCAGACAGCAGATGGTTGGGTCATGCTTTTTTATTCATTCTGCCAGTCTCTGTCTTTTAACTGGAGAGTTTAATCTATTTACATTTAGAGGCACTACTGATAATGCAGGAAATTTCTTCTGCCATTTTTCTATTTATATCTTTTAAATTTTTTGTGCCTCAATTCTTCCATTAATATCTGCCTTTATATTTATTTGATTTTTATATTGTACTATATCATATGTCTTCTCTTTTCTATCTGAGTATATTTTTCATCTGTTTTCCTTGTGATTACTATGGATTAAAATTTAACATTCTAAATATGTAAGAATCATATTTGCTTTGATATCAACTTAAATTCAATAGCATACACATACTTTTCTTATGCCCCTCAGTAACCCCACCTCTTTTTTTCATACTTGTTATTACTCATATAGATTTATTATTCCTTTTTATGCATTTACATTTTAATAGGAAGTCAGAAGTGGAGTTACAATCCAAATAATACACTGCAGTATTCTTGGCACTTATAATTACCTAAATAGTTACCTTTACCACAGGGTTTTATTTGTGCTGCTTTGAACCACTTTCTAATGTCCTTTCCTTTTCAGTCTGAGGACTCTCTTTAGCATTGCTTGTATATAGGCCTAGTGGTGATGAACTCCCTCAGCTTTTGTTTATCTGCAAACACATTAATCTCATCCTCATATTTGAAAGGCAGGCTTGCCAGAATAAAATCACAGTTGGCAGTTGTTTTCTTTCAGGACTTTAAGTATTCCAACCCATTGCCTTCTTGTCTTCATGGTTTCTGAGGAGAAATCAGCACTCGATCTAATTGGGACTCCCTTGTATATTACATGTTGCTTTTCTCTTGCAGCATTCAGAGCTCTCTCTACTGGTCCTTTGCATTTGATAGTGTAATAAATACATGGCAAGATGCATTTTTTTCCATGTTTTCCTGTTGAGTGTTCTTTG